>JAOEHX010016621.1:0-18856 GCA_025448015.1 Bolborhynchus lineola | reverse complement strand
CCGCGTTGGGCGGCGGGTAGGGTGAGCCCCCGGCCATGGCTGGCTATCTGTCGCCCGGCGCGTACTTCTACGCCGAGGAGCAGGAGTACCTGCAAGCCTACGAAGATGTCTTGGAGAGATACAAAGGTAGGGCAGTCCTCCCCGCAGCGGGGCCGCCACACCCGGCCAGGCTGCCGGTCGCCCCGCAGGCTGCAGCCCGGAGGAGGCAGGTGCGGTGTCTCCGCCGTGAGGGGACGGGGATGGCCCCAGGTCCCGTCGCGGGGGGAACGGGCGGCAGGCGGGCGGTGGCCTCTGCTATAAAAGAAAACACCGTCCCTGCAGCTCTGGAGGGCAAGACAAGCAGTCCTATGCTTGGAAGTCTTTTTTTTCCTCAGTGAAATGCGAACAGGGTGATATAAGTCTCGGTGTGTATTTAGGTTCAAAGCCTCCGCTTATTTTGACCTTTTTTTTTTTTGGTTTTGCTTTGTGGGCGGGCAGAGCATGAGCGCAATTCCTGTGGCACCTGAGCTTTTTCATCAGAAATTGAGGAAAACGGCGTTTGTCACGGCAAAGATGCATACAGCTAAATTTATCTTGCTGGAAATGTAAATGACACGGCTAGAAATGTACCATGAGATGGTTCGGAAGATATGATTTGTTACTGTTCCCAGTGCATTTGCTAATATTAAATCTGAAAATGCTCATCAGAAGTGTTGTGGGTCTGATTTTAATTCAAGTGTGAAAGGGATGGAGTTAACTATTCCAATGGAATCTTCATCCCAGAAATAGTTTTTACAGCATGTCACAGCATATGCTGACATTTGCAGTGCCGAGTCCTTTTGTAATGTTTGGGAAAGAGGTTAGTTTTTTATATCTGGATTTTTTCAGCTGTTTGTTTCCAGTCAGTTCTAAAGATTTTGCTTAAATGGTTTCCCCTGATGAGAATGGGAGTGGCATGATAGAAGACAGCTTGATTTGAAGGTACCAATAGCTGATTGTATTTAATCCAGGTTGTTAGCAGTACTGTTTTGTAAATTAAACCTTCTACAGATGGTTATTTTGACTTGAGAACTTCTTAGGTCCGAGTCTACTTTATACCTGTGTCACTTGCGATTTCATGTGTCATTAATAGTGTTGACTAATGACTCCTTTGTGTCTGCTGCCCATTGTGTCAATGCAGCTATGGAGCATGTGCACTATTTTTGGACTGAAATGCATTAGTTCATTTCAGTTGAGAAATAATTACGATTTGTAATAGATCCATTTCAGATCTGCATCTTTATTCTGTTCTCTTCTGTTAAGTCATCAATTTATATGTAGCTGAACTGATTTTTGCAGGATTTTAAAGCAAGTAGACTGTTTACTTTGTAAATAAACTGAGAAAACTTGGTTTTCTGTTCTGGTTCTAATCTGCACCACTGCTATTCTGCTTTAGGTTACCTTTGGTTTGCTGCTGGAGTTGGGTTTAATGAGGTTCACTCTCATACTAGTCTGTCTACTTGCTTAAAAACCTGGGAAAGAGATTAGGCCTAATTTCCCCTATTTCAGTGAGAGTTTTACTGAGAGAAGGACTGAAAGATCTGAGTTAAGTATTGGGGGGCAAAGCAATTTTAATGAAAATAAGCTCCTAAACCCAATTCACATCTCTATTAAAAATAAAGCGCATTCTGGAAATATGAGTGTATGATATTGTGGGAGTAACATTGGTCCATTCACATGCTATTTTCAGTGGCAGCCAAATCCTGAAATGATTTGGAAGGATCCAGTTTCTGTTGTCTTAGGTCTTAGTGTTATTTAGTATGCCTTGTTTTGCTGCTCAATTTATACCGTATTCAGATATGGGGAGCGAAGGTAAAGATTCGGAGTTGTTTTAATTAAGATATATTGGAAACCTGGAAAACACATTTTCAAAAATGTGTTTCCAACCTGGTCACGATTTCCCATCCAAGTCCCAGTAGTATGACTTCACTACAGCAATTGTTGTTCTGATGACTTGCTATGGGAGCTGATCTAATCAGAAAAGAATTGCTACAATATAGGCTTTGAAGAGGGAGTGCCATTTCTCCGGATTTGCCTGTTTTGTAAACAGTGCTTTAAATCAAATGCAAACCACATTGATTTTATACATTTTTAAGATAAGCTCCAGTCCATAATTTTAATTTAATATTCCCCCCCTCCTTTTTACAATTCGTAGAATGCTCTTGTATTCACTTAGGGGATTATCAGGGTGCCAAATTATCTATACCCCAGCTGTTAAGTACTGTAACTAGCAGAGTCAGCTGTACAGAATTCACTGCCTGTCTTGAAAGGCTGGGGATCGTATGATACCACACCAGTAAGACATTTTGGCAGATTGACTTAGGAAGAGAAAAAATCAGCCCTTTTAAAATGCAGAAAAAGGAAAATGTATTTCTCACCCATTTCTGCAGCCAAAGTAGGCTGTAGATCTTGAAGACTGTGCAATTCCAAGTACCTTGTTGCTCTAACAACTGAAACCAGGGTATTTGTATGTCTCTAAATTCTGTCTGCTGACTGCGTCTGTGATAGTAAATAATTAGGCAACAGTTTGCTAAATCTCAGATGACACAAAAGAGCTGTTTGCTATGGGAGGACAGTGGTGTTTTCTGATTCCTGGTCAGCTCAGTTGCTGGCTGTCATGGTGTTTTTACTTGATTCATATAGTAATTTGTTGGCAGTACTTCCAAAGCAGTTTGGTGGAGGGAAAAAAGTCACGTTATCTCAGATGATTGGGAAATCATGTTGAATCAAGCTACTTATTCACAGGGGGAAAAAAAATGGTTCTTTGTTCGTAGCACCTTGAAGAATTCAAAGGCAAAGCCTTTATTGTGATAGTTGTGGTAAAATGTCTACTGTATTTTATCTGAAATGTTTGATGTGTTTCACATCTTGTTTGTGACTGTGCAAGTATTTGTTAATAAGGGTGACAGTTCAAAAATTCTACTTGATTTCTCTAGGAGGTTAAAAAGAACTATAAGCGTTAGCCTTGCTGCTTTGTTACTTATCTTACTGTTGCCCGGGGACAATTATGAATAAAGTTATTGTTAGCGGCAGTCTTCTTGATAAGTAAGAAAATGTCCAATGGTATTTGATATACATTTAATTTTTCAAATATTAAATTCCATCTCTATCAGATGGCATAGGTGTGCATTGTTCCATACAGACATTATTTGAGTATTAAATATTTGAAGCTCACAATTTTAAGCATTATCTACAGTGCATTCGTAATGTTTACTCAGGTATAAATCTGAAGTAATGCACCAAGATTCAAGAGTTGCATATATGAGCCCTCTGAAATTGTATAGTTCATTTCAGCTAAAACCCGTTCGTATTTTCAGTTCAGGTAATAAATCTTTATTTAAATATTAATTGCAACAACCTTTTTCTGAAAGATTTTGAACAATTACATAATAAAGCTGCCTCCCTTTGACATCATTATTGCAATGGGCATGTCTGCTAATAGCTGCAGGATGGCTGTTTCTGGAAAAGAGCTAATTCTCAGAGTTAAGGACTGGATAAATCACAGTTACTCAAGAACATTCTTACAATAATGCAATCTATAAAAGTTTAAAATACATAGGGTTAGCTGGGCCATGCAAGACCCTTTAGTGATGTTGATTTTGGCTCTGTAAGAAACATATATTAGAAAATTCAGTTTGAGATGACTGTCCACAAAAAATACAGCCTTGCAGTTCAGGGACTTGACTAAATTGCTGTCAATTATAGGAAAGCTATCACATAAATGTTTTCTCTGGATTGGTGCATGATTATAGCCTGTGTCTATGTGAGAAGGAGGGGCAAGTCTGGGATTGGGGATAATGAAACTCAGATTGGGTTATTTAAACTTTGGTGCATTCTGTTTCACTACTGACATTTCTCTTGCTTTAAAAACACCTGTAGTACTACACATTCAGCTGGAGCATGGCAAACAGTTCTGTTTCTGTATTCTGAGAACAAAGATGCTGCAGATGGGCAGGAGCTAGCAGGTCATCTGATGTATTTGTTAGAGCTCAGAGGTACTGTAATTTGTTTTAATGATTGATTGAGAGTAGTATCAAGAGAAGCTGTTCTGACATTGTTTGGGTACAGTTTTGGAATTAAGATAAAAAATAGATGCCTATCATCCAGCTCTTTGGAGTTGACTTCAGGAGGGAGCCATTTGCTCAGAAAGGTTTTTGTACGTCTGAAAATGAGGCAGCTGCCGCATTTTAGGAATTTGGAGGCTCCTGAATGTGTTTGGTATCAAACAGTCCAGGGATACTCTTCTTCAGAGATGCCTTCGTGGAGCAAAGACAG
Organism: Bolborhynchus lineola; assembly: GCA_025448015.1. NCBI lineage: Eukaryota > Metazoa > Chordata > Aves > Psittaciformes > Psittacidae > Bolborhynchus > Bolborhynchus lineola. The sequence goes on along the minus strand of JAOEHX010016621.1, from coordinate 14,563 downwards.
GAAGGGGCATGGCAGGCACTTCTGGCTCTGGAATTTGTGAATTTCTCAATTTTCTTATTTATGCTCTGAACTGAGGGGCCTGAACTTACAACATCTTTTCAGGTATTGGTAGTTTCTAGCCTTAGAATAGGTCACTTGCTTGTTCATGTAGGACAGTTGTGGTTTTTTTTCTCTTACTGGTGGAGGGTACCTGTGGATTATCCAGCTGCACGTCACCTAATCCTTTCTTTGCCACAGTGCAAGTCTGCAGCATGATGATGCTGTCATTTCCCCCATTCCTAGCACATTTCCTACAGTGGGTTAGCCTCCTGGGAACAGAGGATTTTACCCAACAAGAAGTACATTCAATTAGGGATGGAAAAGTAATGGCATTTGTGCTGCATGAAGTCAGACAAAATTAGTGGATTCCTTACGCCATGTAAAAATGTGAAACCTGCGGTTTTACTCTGTTTCAATGTTCCCGATCATGCTGATTTGACTTGTATGAGCACTTCACTTGAGCTACATTGAAGAGGTCTTAATTTTGTTGGAATAAAGGAATGAGAACCTGAATGTTAGCCAATTCAGCAGGGTCTGGGCAGCAGTTTTTGAAGCCGAGTTTAATGGTATGCATAAACTGCAGTTCTGTCTCCGTGACTTTAAAAAGTACCTTTTTGAATGACTAAGGCGGGCAGAATTTGGCCATTGATTCCAGTATCTTTGGTGTATGAATTAGGACAGACATCAAAGGTCTGTTTCACTGCTTTTCTGGTACTTCCCATTTCCCATTGAGTCAGCAATCTTTTAAACAGAGCTCACAGGAATATTCCCTAATTCCTTTTTTATAGCCAAAACCGTGAGGTTATGAAGTATGGGAGGTGGGAGGAACCAAGTTCAGTCATCAATGTGTTTAAAAGGCTTGTTTTGGCTCTAGTCTATATTTTCAGTGGAGGTGTTTCTAGTTGTTTGCTGTCATCTAGTTTGCTGATCTCTAGTGATATTTTGCTTGAAACCAGATTATAAATTCTTTTTATTGAATTTATTTTTTGTTCCTCTGTGCTGCTCAAAACATGCCTGATCTGGGAAACTTAAGCATGTATTTGGAATTAAGCATTCTGTAAAATAAAAATAGGCCTATTCACATGCTTGAAGTTAAGTGCAAGTATTTATCAGTTCAGGCTTAAAAGAATAAAGTTCTGTAAATGTCAAATATGAATGCAGCTTATTGCTGCATGCCTGAAATGTTTCCCATAAAACATCATTAAAGCAGTTTAATTTAACAAAGCCTTGATTTTCTGTAGTGGGTGCAAATATTCATGCACTGAATGCTTTCAGTCAGCCCAGCTTTCAAACAGGTGAAACAATGCTTACAAAGACACTTCAGTCTGTGGGTCAAATCCTGAAGGGCATGTTAATAGCCAGATCTTACAAGTTCATCTGTGTAGGCAGACTCCGGTGCTTTTGTGGGAATACACTGGCTCCAGAAATTCACCCACACAAGCCTCTTCCCAAGACTGGAGTCTGAGTAGTAGCTCAGCCTTTAATAAGGCACAGTCGTGCTGAAATCAGTCCTCCTTTAGGGTATTCTGATTTGGTCTTAGCTGCATTAAAAGCAAGTTAGTGTGTTTCTGGACTTAATTTTTTTACACTTGGTGAATACTTAATTTCAGTATGGAGTTTAACCTATCAACTTTTTTGGATTTGTGCATTTTAAAGCAGATGAATCTGTGAAAAGATGAAGATTCTAGGCAAAACCATCCAGGGTTAAATTCTGCACACTGCAATTACACAATTAGTGTAACTATTTCTGTAAGACAAGGAGGATTAGGCCTCTGATGGGCTTTCCAATAGCATAGGCCAAAATCTGCTTTTGATTATAGCCACATGGCACTTTTGAACTTGGTTTTCTCTTAAATATATTTTCATTGTTTAGTTTCATAGTTAATATGTGAAATTACAGTACTTATTAATGTGTTCAGCAATGCATATAGCTACAGATCAGCAATTAAGTGGGGTTCATAGCCTAACTGTGTTGTGAAACTAAATTAGTTTGGCCTCAGATTCAGGTATCCAGCTATCTGACAGCTATGACACTTTGCACCACTTGGGTCTAAAATTAGTAGAGCTCTTGTATACTGGCATTAGAGATGTGCATATGTTTTAGTTCATAACATGGGTAAAAGTCTGACGCTTTGTACATCTTTCAGAGGCATGTTTCAGGCAATGGGCAGATGAGGGTATAGGTGAACAGAGAAGCCCCCCAAGTCTTTTGCTGGGTACTGAAATGGCTATCCTGTCATCCTGCTTGCAGGCTTTTCTTCTGCCTGGTCAGGTTACAGTCTGGATGTTCCTCATGTGACAGGGTCTCTTCAGCAGGGTAGAAGCAGCATTAGAAAGCCTGTGTGGTCATTCTGACAGATGATCTACACTAATAATGGTAATAAAACATCCTGCGCAATGCTAGCAAAAGAGCTTTTTCAAGAGATGCTGTGGTTTTTACTCAAACAAAACTTCTGTTAATTTTGGTAGGAGTCAGGAACTTAGTTATTGACATTTATAAATATTTAATGCCTGAAATTACTTTGCCTTTAGATAAATCTTTAATCTAGAGATAAAGGTTTTACATTACATCCTAGAATTTGGGAAATGGCTCCAGCATTTGTCTGGAGAAGCCACTGCTCTGTAGTCGTATGTAATTTCTGGGAATAAGTTAACGTTGCTGAGATAGTCCTGGTTTACAGTGAGATGTTTGCAGAAGCAGCAGTTTGATTGCTAGCCCCAATGACCTTCAACAGAAATTAGGTATTTCACTGCTGTTTGTGCCTTGGAAATTGTCTCACAGTGACTGTACATTGTCCAGATCATAACCTGATCCTGGAAACCATATTATAATACCATGTATTACAGATCAGTTCTGCATATAAAACTCGGTTTTTGAAAGATTCTATATATGAAATCTTACCGGGGGAAAATTCATCATGATTTTAGGAAGTTGATATCAGTATTTGAAAAGGACATATCTCAAACATACTGACATTTTCTTGTCCTGTAAAGGAAATGTTTTTCTCAGGCTTATGGCTTCTACCCTCTTTGTTCAATTTTTAACAAAACAATTGCTGAGAAACATTTGTTACCGTTCTGGGAAGGCTTTTGGTTTTCTTCTTTGCGGAGGTTTTTCTGATGTCCAGTTCACACTAAAGCTAAAGCAACATTTGGCTCAGGAAATCTTGAGAAAATATCTCAAGAACAGACACAGAGGAGCTACAGGAAGAAAACCAAAGTTGATCAGGTCCCTTGATGAAATTACCTTGCAATTTGACTGTGCTCAACAGGATACTTTTGCATTGTTGTGTTTCAATTTTTTAAAATAGAGCTCATGTTAATCAAGTCCATACGCTCCTTATGAGGCCAGATCTAGCCTACCTCTGAGAATGTAAGCATAAACTCTGATTTTCTGCTTGTTGCTGTTGTGAATTGTATTGTATGAAATCAAGTTGATTCATGTAAGCAGTGTGTTTCTACTGAAATTGTACATTTATTATTGCTTTCTCATGGACATACATTTTCTTCAGATCTTGTGTTGCACTGAATCCAGCCATCCAGTATACTGGATAGTTTATAGTGGGTTTACAGCAGCACTGAGCAGCTAATCTGTAGTTTGTAAACATCAAACAGTTATAATCTAAATTATAGTCTAATTTATAAAGATGATATTAGTTCCCTAAAAACAAAACATGTTTATGCCTTGATATTTTAATAGTCATACTGAAGCAGTTTTTGGCTTTGGGAACCACATAATACTCAAGAGAATTTAAAGAATCAAGTTTATACTTGGAGAGCATGTGTGTCTCCTCTATAATTTGCAATTTAATGCCAAATGTAAGGATTCAATTAAATAATTTAAGAAAGTGAAGGATCATCTTTATTCTAAGCATGAAATGTATTTTGAATTTGGTGCCTAGATTTTTGTAGTAATTTCTGTGACCAAAGCTGTGAATGGTCTGTTGGAGATTTAGAGGTGTGACTGAAATGCTGATGGGTCTTTGTACAAGTTGTGCTGATTGTTGGATTTTTACTTTTTCTTTGTATTTCCCCAACCAGTACACTTTGAGTCTCCCCACTTCTGATCTTCTGTCATTTACCTTTTGGACACACTTAGTCCTTAGTCGTGGAAGGTTGCATGCCCTCTTTTGTTTTACTAGTAAGAAATACCTCAAGGGCAGGGAAGCTTTTTTTGTTTTAAAAAAGCTTCCAGAAGATCAATTGTAACTCCTGTCACTCTATCCTTGGTTCCCATTCTTCCTTTCCCTATCATTTTCAAGTTAAATTTTAGCTGTAGATGGGATTCCTTGTGGGTCTGCATCTACAAAGTGCAGGTGGAAGATTGGCTTGCTTTGAGGGGCTTCTTGTGGCACACACTTGCACACACCCTGTGCGGAGTCTGCAGAGAGGTGAATGGTACATCTCAGACTGGGCTCTTCCCACTCTAGGTGGAAAAGGAGGAGGAGATCTCAATTCCAGACTTCTGCCTGCCTGCTGCTGGAGCAGAGAGCACCCATGGAGCACTAGGTCTGTTCCTAGAAAGCAGCGTGGGTTTCACTTCCTGAACTGCGATTGAAGCTGTAGAGAAACCTTTGAGCTTTTCCTTACCATAATCAAATGTAAAAAAATGTACTTGTGTGGAATGAGATTTCTCAGTCTGAGAGCCCTTGTTCTGGTACCTGCTGTCAACCCGAGTTCCTAGACTAGGGATAAAGCCTGGCTGGGACTTGAGTCTCAGGTCATATGCTGGTGTCCTACTGTGAGAGTTTTTGAAGTGTAGCATTTAATCCCTCTCAGTGAAAGTACTGAGAGAAAGAAGAATCCCCAGGGGATAGACACTAACATGGTCACTTCGTTTGAAATGATTGCCCTTTTTTTGCGCTTGGTTTCAGCACTCAACTCTCACCTGGGCCTGCAAGCATTGATGCTCAGAATGAGAGTATGGTCCTGTGCTTGGACTTCTGCTGCCAAATGCTCCCTCCCTTCTGGACGCAACAAAGTTAGTTAAGTATGCAATGTACTAAGATGTCTTCTGTATTTTAGCAGCATAAGCCCCCAAGATGTGTTTTCCATGTATTGGCTTAACTAATGACTCAGCTGATAAATAATTTTAGGTTGATTTATTTGCCTTTTTCCCCTTCTGAGTAAATAAAGAGGCCATTACTGTATTTATCTCAATGACTAGCTGTTAATGGTGACAAATGGCTTAGATGCTATGTGAGATAATGGCTTCTACTTGCAATTTGATTTTGTCTGTGTAGCAAATGAGTGAAAGGGAGTTCTAACATTTTTTGGTTTTTTTTAAATTTTTTTTTAATTTCAGTTAAATTGCTCTTAGTTCTGTATTTCATGATCTCAGCTCCTGCAATCTCTTTATGTATCAAAGTTCTGTCAGTAGTACTAAAGCATTTAATGACTCTACATGCACTTCAGTGCTCCTACTACTTTGTGAGACAAGACTGTGTTTGCATGTGGTACCTTTGTTGCATTACTGTTTTATGTTATAGGTCTGATATGTATTTAAGAAATCCTTCTCATATTCTTTTTTTTTTTTTTTCTTTTAGATAATTCTAGAAAAACAGCTATCTGAGATTTATTGATCTTTGTGCTGTTAGAAGGCAGTTTTCCACTGATGGTCTTGGTAGTTCAGACATGCTCAGCTTCTGGTTTTCATTCCCAATATTTTTTTAATTGCATTTAATTGTCTAATAATCTTCCCAGTTTTAATAGGTTGGGTTTTATGTCTTAAAATTTGGAGTTCTCCTTATCTGAAAGCACCTGTATGATCACACAAGATCACTTTTTTTTTTTTTTAACTGCCTTCTCCAAGTCTTTACGCAGAATGCATTGGTGATTTCTGTGAACCCACACTGTTCTTCTCCTTGTACTGGAAGACAGCCAAAATTCAAAATGTAGCTATTCTGCAAGACATTTTTCAGCATGCAAAAGAGTTACATGCTATATCCTAGGTGGGTTTGGTCAGGTTTTGGAAATGCTTGTCAATTTTCCCTCTATTTACTTATATATACACATGCACAGGTGCATACACACATTTTATATAGATACACAGCCCCATACCTCCACATCCCCCCCCCCCCCCTTTTTTTTGAACTCCACTGAGTTCAAACAGTTGTGGAGGAATTTGATTTGTCATTATATTCTTATTATCTTTGCCAGTTTTTAGGATTTTTGTTTTGTTTCGAATTGCCCTTTCCAGTGGAACTAATCAGAACTGCATCAGTAACTTCTCAAGTTTCTTAATTTATTTCTTGCAAATAATCTGGAGAATGGTGATATGTTTTAGTGTAAGTTTTTGTCAGCAGCTTTCTTCTCTGATACCTCAAGATCTTTCTGAATTTATACTAAGGTGATGGTAGTTGGCTGTGCAGTCTGCTTGTAGGTTGGTGTATTTAGGTTTCCTGTGCGGCTACTTAATTTCTTTTTTGAGACTCTTCCTTGTGATGGAACCTGGTAATTTCTCTGTGAAACAAGGCTTTGGGGAAAGAACAACAGTTTGTTGTCTTAAAAGCTAGGTTCTTCCTCAATAAAGAGTTTATTCAGATACTTAGCTCTTGCAGTCATAGAATCATAGTATAGTTAGGATTGGAAAGGACCTTAAGATCATCTAGCTCCAACTCTCCCAGTCTTGCTGCTTCCCTGATTCTAACCATCCATGAACATGTGCATTATTGTCTGATTTGTAACAAAATTCCCTTTGATAGGTGCTATGTCTCTTATATTATTTGTTATCCTGATTTTTCCAACCATTACTTGGGTTGGGCTTCTATCTCACTAAGGAAAACATTTCTGGCATAGCAAACTTCTATAGCATGTGTCTGTTCATTTCCTGGCATTAGTCATTTAGGATACTAGCCTTCTGGTACTGAAGTAAATAATAAAACATGAATAGGGGTTTGTGTGTACTGTTAATCTTAACATATGCTGTCGTGTTTAAGTAGTGTTGCTTTAGTTTTAGTTTCTCCTGCTTCTGTGTGACTTACCTGTTAAGCTTTATTTTGTAATTACAAATCTTGGTTATTTTAAATAGAAGTAATTTTGAAATCTAGCATCATGACATTTGAAATCTTAACTTCAGTGAGGTTTTCAGCTGTTTGTTGGCCTCATACTCATCTTCCAAAATACTTCTAAAACTTGAACAAGACAGCATCAGGAGTGCCTTACTCAGTGTTAATAGCAAGTGATCCCCAATCCTGTCCAGCATATTGACAGTGCGTTCTGTAATCCTGCAAATAAGTATCTGTTAAATTATATCTTGAGGCAATTAATCAGCATAAATACTGAATGAAGATTTCAAGATTTAACCTTTTAAAATTAGCAGTAATTTTTTTTCTTTCCCTGATTTGGAAGGCAGTAATGGCATTTTTATTGACTATGGTAACTACATATTTGTATTTCTTGGTTTGTCTTTTCTGTGCTGAACATTTCCTGATGGATACTGTTTACTGCTTTATGAAGAGTGGCATCCTTTATGATCTAACCACTTCTTCCTGTGAAGTTTGTAAACAGGAATTTTTGTGTGTCAGTTACATCTGATATTTTTAGTATGACAACCATTTTATCAGCAACTGCAGCTTTTTATCTCGCCCGTTGGCCCATTTTCACTTTTGACATCAGGTTAAAGCTATTTCTACAATTTAATTGGTATCATAGTTGCTGTTTGTGTTGGTTTTGCCCGAGCCCTGAGAGCAGTAATGGTCCTCACTGTCCCTGCCTGGTCCCTCACCTGCCCATGGCCCAGGACCGCACACCAGCCCTTCGGCTATCAGCCTCTGTCCTAGTGATGCCACCGCAGAGCTGGTCTGCAGCTCCCCACAGCCCTGCCCTGCCCTGGCCAGCCATGGGCCCTGCTGAGCTGACCCATGCCTGAGCCCTTGTCCTGGCCCAGCCTCAGCCTGTACAGCTCACCCAGACCCCTGAGCCTGGAAACCTCAGCCAGAGCCGTGCCCAATGCCTGGGACTGGGGCTACCCCAGTGTCCCTGGCTGCCCTGCTCCTGGCAGGGGCAGTGGGATGGGCCCTGCCTTGGTGACCCTTCCATGAGGGGGCCCTGCCAACCCCAGAAAGCTGCTGGCCTTTGTTGTACCATGGCAGTTCCTTGCAGGTCCATCTTTTGCTTCACGTAGTTTCTCTTGTTTAAATTACCTTTCTACTACTAAGTATTTTCTTTCTTTGTAATTTTGTCCTCTCTCCTGACCTCACTATACGTGCATGGCAACTTTTCATTTTTTCGGCAGTGTGGTTTACACCATCTTGGCTTCCTGTGCCGTCTTGTCTGGTTGTGTTGTGTCGTGTCCTGTGTGGTGTCAGCCATTCCAGTAATTACTGTGTAACTGAAAAACTGCTGTGTGAAAATCAGGCATTGTAATGATGTGTTAAGATAGTGTTAATGATGCAGTTTCTGTGGACATAAAATTAATTTACTTATTCAGCTTTGGTAAAGCTAGATTGAAGCTTTCTGACAGGTATCTGCAGTGCCCTTTCTCAATTATGGATGTCTGTTTACTTGAGGGAAAGGAACTGAGCCTCTCCCTTCTTTGCACACTTTTGAACTTTTAATCAGAAAGGAGTATGGAAAAGTCCAGGGTTTAGTGCTGAAAAGTGATTTTATTACAGTTGGGCATAGTAATTGGCAGCTGTCATGTCTGCTCAAGGAATTGTAGCTGCAATAAGTAGCTTTTGTCACTCTTTGTTGCTGTAGGAATAATTATGAAATGCCTGTAGAAACTCTTCAGTTGTTCTTAAAATGTGATGGACTAAATCCTGCTTAGTGTGGAGTTGATGCCCTTTTGTTGTTCGTTTGGTCCTCCAAGCCCATTTCTGAGTAGATTAAAATATGACACCAATAAAAGACTTTGTTCAGGAGGTGAGGATCTCAGAAATGTTCAGAAAATGAGCAGCGTCAAAAATCTTAGAGAAAGTGAAGAACTGAGATAAGGGCATTGCCTTTACATGAGGACTTGACAAGAAGATGAAACATGCTTGAAGGTAATGGCTTTTATTGTTAGTAGTAGGACTTAATTACTTCAGCCAGTGATGGAGAAGGAAGAGCTGTAAAACAAGTTCGTTGCTCAACTTAAAAGGTACTAAGAAGTAACTTTAGCAAGACACTAAGGACCTGGGAGGAGAGCTGGCTTAGGAGCTGGGAGACCTCATGCTTCATGCACATCTATAACCAGTTGGAAAAATAATGAGGTAATGTTTGGAAAATACTATGATCCTTAGAAGAAAGGCTCTGCAATGTGCTGTTATGCTAATTTGATACCCGCCATTCAGACCACCCAGTGTGCAGAAAACTCCTTTGTCCAGTGCAGCCAAGAAATGAAGGCTGAGAGGTGCTAAAGCCTTAATGCAAACTCAGTGATGTTTAGCAGAAAGGGTGTATGTAACAAGGCCACATAGAAGAGAAAGAGCAAAATGCAGTCCTAAATCTTGCCTAAATTGAGATGTTCCATACAACAGTCCAGGTTAGTTGCTTTTAACCACTGCCAACTTCTTTAGGCATCTGAATTTATGAGGAGTGTCAGTGTTTGGCTTAACGAGTCCTTGGATATCTGTGTCTTCTCAGAAATACTGAATTGCTGTCATCTTCTGCCTAGGGTTCATTGTATGCCAAGGGTCAGACAGCAAACCGCCTTCATGTTTTCTTTTGGTTACGAACCGAAGAAACCTAATCCAAAACTGAATGCTGCTTCTGTTTGAATTTACATAAGAATAACAGTGATTTGAGTACTTGTCTGAGAATTAGACATTATTTTAGCCCTCTCTGAGCTTGAAGAGTTTTGATTATCTGCAACCCAGAATGCCTCAGGTTTTCAGTTGTTTGGTTAGGAATAGAATGTTCTTCTCGTAAAGCTGAGTTACTGTGTGAACCTGTGGGAGTAAGGAGGCTGAAAGGAAGGCAAGTTGTAGATTGGTGTGCAGAAGAGGAAGAGTATAGGTTCTGGTCTTTGGCTTGCTTCTTGTTTGCTGATGTTAATATTCATAGAAAATCTGGAGAACAGGACAAAACACTGAGCTGAATTCCACTGCATGGGAACGCTGGTACTTCCGGGCAAAAAAATTCTACTAACGTATTCAACATTGGCAACGCATATAAAATGTGGAGTTGTCAACATTGAGAATACTAAGAGAGGTTGTGACACTGCCATTTGAGGATATAGATGTCTTCATCGAAAGCACTGATAATGTCCTCTGCTGTTGAGAGCAGGGGATCCATGCAGTGATCTGTGATAGGAAACTATAAAAATTCCATCAGAATTAGGCTGTGGCAGGAAGCTGGAGCAGTTTTTATGAAAACAACAGTGAGGATTTGGAAGATACACATCATTTCCCTTCTCCACAATACCTTCTCATCTGTTATCTGGATAAGAGGATGGAAACTCGGAGGAACTTGTTGGGGGGCAGTGAGTGCTGGCTGCTCTGTGAGGGACTGGGAGTCCAGTGTGATAACCAGGCTAGCAAAGACCCTGACCATTGGCCTAGCCCCACAGCCTCTGAGCAGGACAGGCCTGGGGGCAGTAGCCATGTTCAGTCAACAAGTGGGTTGGAATGTAACATGGGGCCTTCAGAGGACTTCCAAGACTGCTCAGTCTCCAGTACTGCCATCACTGGTTTCCTTTCATCATGGGCTAATAGAACACCTTGGTCCTGAATTTAATTGCACAGACTAAATCACTCATTCCCTCCCTGCCTATATATGCAGTGTATTTTTTAGTATCCTCTCCATAGAGTGGTTACTTCCAATATTGTTACATGTTCCTTAAATAGTGGAACAGAGATTGGTTTTCAGTGTTCTGTCGCGCGGGAAAGAAAAGTCTGTAGTTGATCAGGTGGGTAGAAGATGCACTCATTCTGTCTCTGTGGCTACTGGTGTGCTGCTTTGCCTGTCATGGTCTGATGTCCCACTCTAATGTGGGAAGTGCTCCAGCCAGACCTGGAGTATCTGCAGCAACTGCTGCAGCAGTTGACGTGGTTGTTAGCTGGTTAAGTACTCTGGATAGGAACTGCTGGGTGTAGGCCTAGGATAGTTTAGAGGAGGGGATTATCTGCTAGATGAGATTTTTTGTAGCCTACAGGAGTTGTACAGTTGAAGGATGGAAGAGATTCTTGCAAGACCTTGCACACTCTCATGTAGAGTTTGTTACTGACAGCCCTTGACTATTTGTTGGTTTAAAGCAATGTGTGGGTCTTCTGTTTATTTTGTTATTTAATTGCATTTCGTCTTGCCACCCGATGCAGATTTTGTGCATCTTGTCCTTGTCTCATGATACTAAAGCTTTTCTTAGTAGTCAAAAGTCTGTTGCTGCGAGGTCAGCTTGGGATCCAGCAATTGTGGAATCTGTGAATCTCCTCTCACGTGTCTGTGAATGCTGCTTTCATGACCTTATGCCAAGTCAAATATCACTTGAGCTATTTTTGGTGGCTGCTTTTTCAGCAACAAATTTCTACCTGAATCTCCAAGCAACAGCATTTCATGAGGACTGTGAAATTCCTCTGTGATTCATGTCTGAGTGATGGATTTTTATCTAAAGTTTCCCTTCTCTTTAGAACCACATTTAGTGTAGAAGAAATAGAAAGATGTTTAATGTTCCCAAGATGTTGGTTTCTTTTGCTGACTATTTCTTCCTCTGTTTGTTGTGGTATATGGAAGTTAAGAAGGCACAGCTGTCTTCATAGCTGATATTAAAGTGCATAACCTAGATAATCTTGCCAAGATACCAGCTGTCTGGTAACCTTTTCTTCCAGCTGAACATCAGGGCTCACTCCAGAAGACCAGTTGCTGCATCCTCCACACACTTCCAGGGTAGGTGAGAACTGGAGTTAGCGCAGCAGGAATGTAGTGTAAACTGTGAACAGCTAAGCAGCACGAGCAATATGCTGCTGAATTAGATGTTCAGGAGAGCAATGTTTCAGCTGTTTCTTGACCAAGGCAGCTGAAATGGCTCTTGCATATCTTTATTGGAGAGGATGGTGTTGGCCAGTTCTGTGCAGTGGGATTCATACTGACTTGCTTGCAATAATCAGCCCTGCACATCATAATTCAGTGAGACATGGGACGCATGATTATTTCTATTGCTTGGAAATACCCAGCCTCACAAGCACCCTGGGTTTATGCATTTCCTGTCTATGTCTGAAAGAACTGTAATAATTGCTGTGTCGTGTTGTAAAATGAAGAAGTTGCTCTAGACTAAGATAAAATGAGAGATTACAATGCTTGAGCTGATCTGTATTAGCTGACTTGTGTGTCTGCTCTTGCTCAGTGGTGAAATAGGATGTAACTAACTCACTCTTTCAACGAGCAATGTGCTTCTAGGCACATCAGACATTTGCCTCAGAGTAACCATGATATATTTGATAACGCTCCATGTCCTTTCATTGCCTGGCCTCCTAGTACCCCACTTGTCTTGGGAAGGCACTTCCTTTCCCAGAGTGCAGCAGATAGCATGACTGATGTTTGCAAAGATTAGAGGTAAGGAATTCAGGGCATTCATTGCGGTACTTTGAAACCTGGATTAAAAAGTTGAGGTAAAAGTTACTTGTCTTGTGATTACATCCATACTAGTAAATTAACGTAGTTGGGACCATTCTGTGATACTGATGCCCATGCCCATGCCCATGCATCCATGCTTTGAAATTCTCTTTTTCTCCAGATAGGGCTGCAGGCAAGCTCTGCTGGGAATCCTGCATGACCCATGCTCACCCTGAACTGTGCCTGAGAATTGTCTGGGAGACAGGCAGTTGACATGGGCAGCAAGCAAGCTAGGGATGGCTTCATCAAAAACTTCCTAGAATTGCGGGGTTTAATTCCAGTGCTCAGGAGCACCAGGCTGGTGTTTAGTTTGCTAGGGTAGATGTAGTCTGAAAACTGTCCTAAACATTTTTTTGCAAGTTTACTTTTTTTAGAATTACTGTGCTTTAATAAGTGTCATAGTTGGCTTCTGCTCACATTAGTTAAGCAGTCTAAATTCTGATGTTCTATTTCTAGGCAAATTCATGAGCTAAGATTGGAAGAATTGTATGAGCGTATTTAGAGCAAAAAATTTTGTTCTGAATACTAAGCTATGGGGAAAGATTCCAGGTTAATGAAAGGGTTATTTAATCTGTTATGGTTTTTATTTGTTTGATAAAGTGTTCCATCTGCTTGGAGAAGCAGCTTCTGGTGGCTTTCCTGACATATTTATAGGTTAGTTTTTGCAACTACAAATTCAGTTTGTGTTTAAAATGGGTATTTCATAAGGGAGTATTCCAGTGTATGGGATAAGGAAACTCAAGACATTTCATGAAGGGCTGAAACAAAAAGTCTGATGTAAATTTAAGCTTTGATGCTATTACTACATGTTCCGAGCAATGCTTAAATGGTCTGGAAGGTTATATATGAGCATTGAGAGGTTGGATACTTGGCTGAAAAAGTAGCATAAAATCATTACACCAAACAAGGGTGCTTGCTTTCTTCTTAGGTATGATAGGCAAAGAGAATGCACTAATGCTTTTGTATGTATTTTAGTGAGATTTTGATAGTGATGCAAAAGTTACTTGACCGTTGAAATATGTTAAGTCCGCACTAGATTAAGCTGAAGTTCTGTGGAAATGTGCCTCTTAGTTTAGAGGAGAAAAAGGAATATTTAATAATCTGCAATAGATTTCAAAGTTGAAGCCTTACATACGCTCAGTATCTGCAAAATTGCAGTGCAGCAAAAATCTGGGAGACTGAAACGGTTACAAGTTGTGTGCTGTTATGGTCTGTCCTGTGGTCTTTGGCAGAGCTGACTGAAAAATGCAAAAGTAATTTTGCTTGGTTGTGTTGATGGAGTGCTGTATTCCTCATTTGTTTGTTCTAAATAGGAGTTAGTGAAATGTGAAAAATACAGTTCCTTTAGGCAAGGCTTATTACTTCTAAAAATACTAATGATTTGTGTGGAAAAAGGATTTTGGCAGCATTTTTCATATGGAAGAAATTAGTTTTGTTTTCCCAAGTTTAGGAAAATTGATTTTTTACCCCTAAAAATATCTTATCTCCTTAAAGTAGAAGATCTGTGATTTAAGGCTGCTTCAGAAGTCTTTCAGAGAACACATATTTACGTGCATGTGTACACATAAACATGCACCAGACATCTGCAGCATTAAATTGTGATTTTTAAAATGTGAGAAGTTGCACTGCTATGTGTGCTTGCCAGTTTTAAAATTCTATGATGAGAGTCCTATTGAAGAACAAAAAGGAAAATCAGCATACTGTCGTGGTTTAAGCTGTAAATCACGCAGCCCGTTCTCTCACTCACTCCCCTCTCTTTCTTCCCCCTGCTCCTGGGTGGATGGGGAGGAGAATCAAAAGAATGCAACTCCCACAGGTTGAGATAAGAACAGTTTAGTAACTAAAGTATAACACAAGACCACTACTGCTACCACCAATAATAATAATGACAAGGCAAATACAAGGAAAGAATACAATCGCTCACCACCTATACCCAGCCCGACCAAGTAGTGAAACCCCATACCCTTCTGGGTCTCTGCTCTCCATGTTTTTA
>JAOEHX010016618.1:13914-24125 GCA_025448015.1 Bolborhynchus lineola | reverse complement strand
GGCGCGGGGCGGTGGCCGGGTGCGGCCGCTGCCCTCCTGCGACCCGCGCTCTTCTCTTCCTTCCCGTCCTCCGGCGCTGCGCCCCCGTTAGTGGCTGCGCTGTGCTCGGCCTCACGTCGGAACGGCTGCTCGGAGGGCGAGGCTGCCCTCGGGAAGCTTCGTGTGCCCGCAGCGCCCCTGGGTGTGGCGGCAGCGCTGAGGGGAAGCGGAGCCGCTCCCGAACTCGGTCAGACTTCCCCACATACTCTCTCTTCTCGCTGCGGGGCACGGAGGCTCAGATGGGTTAACGGTGGTAGCGTACATTCACTTTTCAGCCCGGAGCGTCGAAGCGACGCTACTGTTCCGCGCCGGGCGGTGAAGGCAGGACCCGCCCGGCTGCGGGCTCTGTGCGCCGAGCTCGGCCTGGGGCTGTGGCCACTGACCTCCTCCCTAGGTGCGGCCGCTGGCACGGGCACAAGAGAAGCCCTTGCGCAGTGTTCCGGGTAGGCAGTGATCCCCGAGTTTGGCCTTCGGTCGCGCCCTCGGCGTGTCAGGAAGCCCTGTGCGGTTCCCCGCTCGCAGAGCCAGGCTTGGCTGGGCGCGGCTGTCCCACCCTGCCGCGTCTGTGAGCAGGGCTGCTGAGATTGCCGCTGCCTGGTGAGTCAGCCGGGACTCCACTTCCCCCTCCTCGAGCGAGGAGAGGAGACAGGACAAAGGAATGTGGCCGTGTACTTTAACTGGAAGAAAAGTGAAATGATTTCAGATAGTCATGCAGAAGTGGGTTGCGTTCATATAGATGTCAGCTTTAATTCTGACTGATGCTAGTTGTTCTTATGTTCATGTTCAAATGTCATATCCGTTCAGAGATGTGCAGAATCCAGCATACAGGTCAAGAGTGAGAGGATCTTTTGGAACCTCCATGCCCTTGAGTGATCCATCCATAGGTGTGCTTGCCTTCTGTTGGTGGAGATAGTTGTCATAAGTAGTCCTTGTGAGAGTTTCCATTAGCTAATGTATCAAATGGTTTGCCTTGATAAAGTGGTTTTCCTGTAAAGACCCAGAAGTAAGAATAACTTGAATAAGGAGAAATAAAAGTCCTTCGTTTTGTATGTGCATAGCATCTTCCTGGAACGGAACATGCCAGGCTGTTAGCAGTCTGTGGAAGAGAACAGTTAAAGTATGTTTGTGGTACTAAGGGGTTTGAAATCCTTTCCTTTAGAACTGATATTTTCTCCAAGTAGTGGCTTTCAGTGTTCTGCTGAACCTTGTCCCAGGTGATCTGGGGAGACACAGTATGTGCAGTTGGTTAGCACTGTATATAAGTGAATGATAATGAGTCCTTAGTTCATGTACAGCAGATAATGCACATCTTCCTCACTCTTCCTCCTCTCCTTTGCTGGACCATACCCTAGGTTTTGGAGACCTGACATAAACAGCCTCCAAGTGAAAGAGTTTCCATTCTCTCATTCCGGGGATGCCGTTTCCTTGGCTCAGATGTCTGGGAACACCCATTGCTCAATCTCTGCCTGTGAACATATAATAAGTGCTGCCTAAAATGCTAACTCTGCTTATTGAGCACTGTGATTGCTTATGCATACCTGACACTTTTTAGATTGCTCACATGGGTGTTTTCTGCTCTAATGTATGGGAGCTGCCTCTGGGAACTGAGATACGGGACTGGTTTTAAACACATGCTTTTTCTGTCACCAGTTACGGAAATAAGGTACTGAATATAGACTAGGCCCAGTATAACAACAGGTTTGCAAATCAGTGATTAATTACTGTGGGAGTCAAGTTCAAAACAGATGCCATTTCTTTTAGTAGAGCAACATTATGATTCAGGTTTGTGTCATGTGGATTTAGGAGGAAAACTGGTTGTAGAAACTTGCCTTAGGGTATTGAAGTATTAGTTTACACCTGGAAGGTAAAGATTGATTCCCTTTCAATTTAAAGCAGAACAAGTTAGTGCAAGTATTTTTCTGTTTATGTGTTCAGACCCTCCCAGAACTTGTCAAAACTGCATCAGATAAAATCAGTCCCTCAGAGAACAGTGAGAGTGTGTTCTCAGACATGAGTGCCTTACAAAGCAGGGTGTGACAAGAGATGCATTTGTTCTCCCAGTAAAGATCTTTCTCTGCAAAGCTTCTTGCAGAGCCTCCCATTTTTTACTTTTGCCAGCTTGCTGCTGATGGCTGGTTGGTTGCTATAAGCATTGTTGTGTGCTGATGGTAGGAACCTCCCAGTTCCAGCTCAAGTGAGGGTGTAATAGTTCTGTTCCTGGACTCTGTTCAAGTTTTTTGTTCCAACAAGCCTGATTCATTGTTGTTTTTAATTGATTTAGAAGCACGAGTGTTGCAAAAAGCTGTTCTGTGGTTGTTTTGTGAAAGATTATGCTGCAGTTGTTTTGCTTCAGTTTTCACTGGTGCATTTCAGTTCTTTCTGACAAGCAAGGCTAAAGAACTTGAGTTGCTCATCTTTGTACTGGTTGTAATGCTGTCAGAGTACAAAGGTCTCATTGTTAGGTACTTCATTTTATTAAGAGTAAACATTAAGGATTTCATGACTCGGTAATACATCATCCCCCTCTAACCAGTATGGTTAATAGTGCCAATAGCAGGTAGGAGCCTGTTACAATTCTGTAGCCAGTCTTTAAAAGGCTGGGTTGGATTTTTGCTCCAAAAAAGATTAATCTCAAATAAATTGATGCATGACTGATTTTCATTCTTGGTCTTATTTTTCTGATTCCCTGGGATCTTATTTTTCCCTTGAAGTAAAGTTTTGTAACTTATACCCAGGTTGCTTCAGAAGATGGAAGGTTTTCTTCCTGTATCCTAAGTAAGGAAAGGTGTGATTACAGCAGTTAGACTACGAAACCCATCTAATTGTGTTTCTACATTTCTCATAACACTAGTTTTACCTGCTAAAAGTAAGGATTTCTCTGCTTTCTCTCTACAGGTACAGTATGTTTATGGGAACTAAAACAAAAAATAAACACTTGTTCAGTAGTTTTAACCAGATCCCCATGATTAAGAAACTGTTTTGAATTTCTTGCGGGTTCCCTGAGCTCTTAGTTTCAGACTGAGCATGGGGTGGAGAGGAGTTTGGTTTGTCTGGGAAATATGCCTTGTTGGCTTGCACCGCTTGCCTGGGAGAGCTCCAACACCACCAGAGCAGAGACTGATGGAGGATAAAAGAAGAATCTGACAACCAGTTGCAAGACCATGCCCACGCCTGGCTGCACAGTTGCGGGGGGTTGGCTCACAGAGTGTGGGAGCTGGACTGGGGGAACCAGTGACAGCAGTGAAACCAGTGCAGTTTTGGTTCCAGGCTCAGTTACCAATCAGTGCAATGTCAGTGGCCTTGAGGTGTTGCTGTCTTTTCTTACCTACTTCTCATCAAGCCAACACTTCACTTTTGGATAATGCTCTCCACAGCTTGATTGTGCAGTTCTTGAGAAACGAGTTTAACTTCCAACAGGCGAGATAATACTTGCTCCAGGTACCAACCTGGGTGACTAGAAGAGAATGTAAGTGGCAATGTCTACCCTTTCAGTAGAGGAATTTGAGAGTAGAGTTTTGGGAATATATCAAGACTCTTAAATATTGCCTCTGGCTTACCACTTTCCATTTGGAAAAAAATTCCTACTTAGTTGAGAGACCCTTCCAATAAAAGAGTAACACAGCTCTGCCAAACTTCCCTGGCTAGAAATCGGAGCTGAAAAACGGCAGTGCCTTGTAACATAAGCATATTGCATCAGTGTTCATTTCTGCAGTACATACAGTTTGTCTCAGAGTTGGGGTTTTCCCTGTTTTTCTTCCTGTATGTTAGCGAGATGTTGTTATGCAGGTTCTGGCAATGGAGCAATGATCATAGAATCACAGAATAGTTTGGGTTGGATAGGACCTAAAGATCCAGTTTGAACACCCTGCCACAGGTAGGGACACCTTCCACTAGACCAGGTTGCTCAAAGCCGTGTCCATCCTGGATTATTGATGATGGGCGATGTTGATTACCTTGCCTCAATGACTTTTACTTTTGGAGCTATCATTTTAAGAGAGTCCTTGTTACCTAGTATCTGACGGCCTTGTTACTAACTGATGTTTGTAGCTTGTGATCCTTAACTGCTGGGGAGCCCCTGCAAACCCATATGCTGTTAGGGGCATTTGTGGCCTCTGTCCAGGATTAAACAGCATTTATACAGTATCTGCATTAATATAAATAGTTCCAATGTATTCTATGAGTACTTGAGGAATCAAGTATCTGGTTTAAATGCTACTACTTTTTTCTGCATTTTGGCTTTGAGCTTGACCAGGATATAATGTTTCTGCACAGTTTTCCTGGTGGTGAGTTTTAAGCTCATTTGATTCTGTTTCTAAGGTAGAGATTCTCCACTTCCTAAGTGTAAGTATTTAAAATGCAGAAGAAATGCATTTTTAAGGCATAAAGGTAACTTTTTATTGTACAATGGAATTAAAACCTCTCACTGTTGCATTATTACTGCTGGCGTGGCTTGGAAACTCTTAAATCTGCTTTCTTGCTTGGGATTATCAGGATCATTGGACTGTGTCACTTTCAGTGCTGCATCCTTTCGGGACTGTGTAACACGATGGAGTTGTAAATATGTTTACAAGTCTGTTTGTTTTATTTCTTTTTTCTCCAGCATTCTTCCAAGATGTCTACTGTCCATGAAATCTTAAGCAAGCTCAGCCTTGAAGGAGATGTAAGTATTATTATCTAAGCACAAACAAAAAGTTCGGTTTTCCGAACCAGCACATCTTGTTTCTTTTGCAAGACTCTCTGCCAACAGCTGTACTGAGCTGTACAGTTTACAAGATTCCACACATCTCTTCTACTTAAACTGGCATTAACCCAAAACCTAGTCAGCAGTGATCAGTTTTCAGCCACAAAGCAGCCATAAACCATAGAACAGTTATTTGAGGTGACTAGCAAAATGAAAGGTCCTCAAACTGGCCAGCAGCATGAGTAGTGTTCATGTGCTGGGCCATATGAGAGAGATCATAGGACAGACTGACTAGCTAGTTCACATCTATGGTCCCTCTTTCTTCCAAAGGGATAAGTGAGTTAAGGATGATAAGAGGAGATGGAAATGTGTTTGGGTTTGATGACATCTTTTGAGTTTTCATCCCTCTTCCACCCTATCTCCCCTCCCCATTAAAAATGGAGGAATGGAGAACATTACTGAATAGGAATGAAAATGTGCAGCATCTTATTCCTGTGGCAGTTGTCACCAAACCAAACTAGCTCATGAAACTTTTTATCTTCTCAACCTACTTTTCTCATTTTTTGTTTTGAGAAGTGTGAAGACTCTTGGTTTTGATAGTGCATTTTCCAGCACATCAGAACTTGCTTCATAGTTTTATTGAAATACCAGAAAGCCACACTCTGATTTCTGTTGCAACATTAGATGAAGGGATTCACAGTGTAGTGTCAGGATATCGTATCATGAATTCGTTTTTCTGTGATTGTCACCGAAGAAGTGGATCCTGTCCACATGTTATTTCATCATGTTGCTAATAAATTTGCTATACTTTTAAATTCTATAGCCAGGAACTCCAGATCTGAGGTCAATATGAGAAAACTTTTTTGCCTATTTTTGAACTTGTTGCGAAATAAATTATGCCATATGATGTTTGTGCAAGAGCTGTTGCAAAAAGTGGCTAATGCACTGTAGGTAAGTAGCAAAGCTGATTTTGTACTGCAAAAGCAATCAGCCCTTCAGATTTCTTGGCCACATTTGTTTCAATGGAGAATTACTGGAATATTATTTGAGCTATCTGTTCTCAAGGGCAGAAATTTTTCTTCCATGATGCTTGTGAGTAGTTGCAGAATTCAAATTGGAATACTGCTCCATTGTCATCAGAAATCCTGCCATGCGGTATAAGAAATATCGGGGCTGGTTTGTTCTGTAGATCCTAAGTTGGAAGCCAGAATCATGTAGTAGCTATTCTGCATAAAGGATATGCTCAGTTCTTCCAAGCGATAATTCAGCAGGTTTAGTGATGTTACAAACAGTACTTCAACCACCCGTTTACAGAATGGTTGCAGCCTAACCTAAGTCCTGTCTTGTGCAATAAGGTATTCTTGTGTTCTGCATCAGTGGTGTAGTGATTGGTTTGTTTCAAGATTAAGAAACTGGAAAGACAGTTGGAAAAATTCTGTCTGAAAACACAGTACGAGTACTGTACATTTCTTCTGCCACAGAACAGAGAGAAGGCTGGCTCTCACATTGCAAATATGCTGTGTGTTTTGTCAAGAGTACAAGATCATCTTACAGTAAAGCGCTTTGTCCAGATGACTCAGAAAATATATGGAGCTTTGGATGGGTGGAAGGAGAGGTACCCAACTCGGCTTAGCTCATCAGGTGACTTGCTTCAGCTAATCGAGAGTGCTAGTTAATTAGATAATGTGGCACATGATCGTGGGTACTAATGGCCTTTAGTTTAGGAGTCTTCCAGGCATACAGATTTCTCCTAGGCGACACTGCACATCTCCAGTTCCTGTTGCTGTTAGCAATTTGATCTGCTAACAGGAAAGGCTGTGTTTTGTGGTATGGCTGAGGGCCAAACTGGGACCATTTTTCTAGATTGAGCCCATGGTAAGAGGCAAAAGAAGGAATGATTCAGCTTATTGGTGCTTTTTTGACTTCTTCCCTCCACAGCATAACACAGACTGTCTCAAGAGGACACAGTGGTTGCTGCTGGAGGAATCTATTCGGGACAGTGGGACCTCGACAGCATAGAGTTAAACATAGTTAAGAAACATGGAAATTTTTAGTTAAAATTTGTCCTCTTTATAACAATTTGCATGTAAAAGGTTCCTCAATGAGATATTAAGATAGCTTAGTCCTTGTATGAACCTGACTTTGTGTTGGAGTTAAGGACTGAAACAAAAGTTTCCAGGGCTCTCTAACAGGAAAGCTTAACTGTTAGTGCACTTAGGAAACAGCTCTGGCAATTTCAGTGTTGGTCACTCTGCCTCCCTGCCAGAGGTTAGGTCTCCAGTAAGTTCTGACTTACTCATTGCTAATTTTCCATTTCCATCTACTGTTTTTAAATTCTAGCCTATAATCCAAAGTAAAATATTGGCTCCAAATCTAAAATAGTTCTGACTTAAACTGTCTTTGAGTTAGCTTTCTATAGTCAATTTCCTTCAGATCTAGCCAGAAAACTCCACATCTTAGAAGCTTGAGGTTTAGTGAATAAACTTGGAATGTATTAGGTTTTTGCTGCAACAATATATCTATTTGTGTATTCTTTGTTATATAAGCATGGCTGTGAGTGTATTTCAGGACAATACACATCAGCAGAACGGAGTTCAGTGGATCCTGGGAAAATTCCTTTTTGACGTAACCCAGTGGTAGTTCTTGAAGTTAAAAATGTGGCTAAATAGCAGTTAAACCAAGAGGCACATGTTTTATTACCTGCAATGAGGACAGAGTTACCGGATTTAACTTTGAGGTGGTTCTTCTTCCAGCATTCTCTCCCACCAAGTGCCTATGCCACAGTTAAGGCCTACTCAAATTTTGATGCTGACCGGGATGCTGCAGCCTTGGAAACAGCCATCAAAACCAAAGGTGAGTTATGTGGGCTGTGGCTTTGATTCTGCTTGTAAGGTAGATTGCTGGCTTGGGGAGGGGGGAAATTAAATTAGAAAAGAAAAGAAAAAGGTGCTCTGTTTCCTGAGCAACATTTCAATACCCTTACTGGAGGATACCTATTTTAGGAGGTGTTGGATTTTTCAGACCTCACAGATGGAATCTTGACCAAGTTAGATTTTGAACTCTGTAAACGTATGCTTAAAGCATACTTTTAAAGTTTATAGTGAAGAGTTGTTGAGTTTATCTCTGAAAATGTCCACTTTCTTCTCTGGACTCATCAGTACTTCAAATTCTACCACTTTTCTGCCACTGAGACTGAAGTGTCAGCTTCTGTAGCAGATATGGGATCACGCTCTGACTAATGGATTTCTGCTGGATTATTGGATTGGGCATTTTTTCTTCCTTTCAGCTCTCCAGACAGCTGCATAGGAGTGGTTTGAACATAATTCTCCTGGTTTTTGAACTAAATACTCATGTATCTTGTATTAGTTTGGGTCAGAGAAAGTCCTAGAAACAATGTCATCTAGTTTCTGAAATGATTTTGCAGTATTTCAGGGGCAGGGCAATGTGAGAGTCCTCTGCTTCTCTGAACCAGGCTCTTGGGGTTCCATCTCTTTATATCAGTGCCAGGATCCATCACTTCCGCTGACTGGTAGGAAACCATGATGGAGCAGGACAGAGATGCAGCTGCACATTAAAACCTGGAGTACTGAAAGAATTAGGAGAACATGGAATACTCCTAACTACAACTCTGGAGTAATTCCTTGGTGGCAGTGATCCTCTGTCCTAGTCCTGCTCTGGAACAGAGAAAGGGTGTGCTATGCTTCCCAGACTTCCTCCAGGCCAGAGAAGCAAGGTTGGGTATAACTGGAGCTGCCAAGTCTTTTGCCTACATGTCAGGAGAGGGAGAAATTTAACAGCCAAATGGTTTCTCATGAGGAAGAAATGCAGTCTTCCATCAGTGCCAACAAAGCACATGTTTGGCTTGCTATGAAATGTAAAATGTTGCCCCTCCCTAACTCTTCCTTTCACAAGATTTCCCTATTTAACCAGAGAAATCCCTTGTCTACTCATCACAGTAGGTTCAGTTCTGATTTTGAATCATCATATGATTTGATTTTATTGTCAAAAATTCTCTTGCAAGAGAGAGGTAAATGTCATCATGTTTGGCAGAAGATGCTTTGTATGTATGTAGAGTTTTGTCTAGGCCTAATGATCTTTTACAGCTCTGATTATAGGGCACATCCAAATGTGTCAAATAGACCTTCAGACTTTCAGGGTGGGTACAAACTTACACATTTGAACACTCAGTTAGTACAGAAGGAAGTTGCAGTATTGTAGGCAGTAGAAAAGCTTTTCCAGTCAGGAAAGTCAAGGTCATGTTGGGTTTTTCCTTTCTTCCAGCAAAGAAAAGAGTTTGCTGAGTTTGATTTTAAGAGACATGGAAACATTTTGTTAGAGAGATGATTCGCAACTCTCTGAACAAATAATAGGGAAACTTTTTCATGGACCTGCATGTCTATAGGATTTATATATTGATATATTCTCTCTGTTTATTAGCTCGTTCTAGGGGAGCTTTTTTGGGGAAGGTGGCTTTAGAAGGGAGGATCTCTTTATGGTTTTAATACTGAGTCCTTACCATAAAGACTTTCTCAAAGCAAGTATTCCTGGGGGAAATAAAGAACCAGAGTGTTAGGATGCTTCTTCCAGGTGCTGTTCCTTGGACTTCAAATGCTTCATTACAGGATATTTTGATCTGGTAATTCAGAAGATCTATTAAAATGTGAATTCTCTAAAGTACAGGTGGGTTTTGAAAAGTTACCATCTAATGAATTATCCAGCTGTTTCTCAGTAATGCAAACTCCCTGAGGCAAAGTCCTGAATCTCTGTTTTGGTGATGGTACATGAAATGGATGAAACTTTTTACTGGCTAAGCAACAGCTGCACGTGTTTCGTGGCAAAGATCTGGAGTATAGTGTCTGACTGTTCTGCTCTATGTCCTATCTAAATAGTCAAACATTCATTCACATTCTGCAGATTGATTCCCCAGAGGTCAGACATCTTTTATGTACTGTGGGATCTGTGGGAAATACTGTGATGTGTTTACTTGGGCTTAGATCTGTTTGCAAAAACTATACTGCACAAATACATTGCCCAGCCCTTCATTGGGCTTTGTGTGGAGTTGAGCTAAATGCAGGAGGTATATATATATCCAGCAGTCTAGACAGGCTGTTCACACAGATGTGCAAAAGTGGCTCTAGGTGATACAAACCAGGTTTGTAGTTAACAGTAGTTCAAACTAGAGTTTGCCTAATGCAGATAACCTGTTGCAGTTCTGATTTGTTCCTTTTGTAATAAATGTCATTTCTGTGCCTGTTTCATTTTTATGCTATTTAGTGGTTCTGTGGTGACTTCATCTAGTGCTTTAGTGTGTCCTTTGTAAATGTTGGCTTTTTGCTGTATAGGACAAGAGGCTGCTTTATTTCTGTATAATGCTCCATTGTGCCCTGTGTATAGATTTAGCTCAAGTATAGGAGCCTAAATAGAAGAAATTAGCTAGAAGAGTACTAACAGAGCATATGTTAGGTTTCCTTTTAATTCTTTGTAGGAAAGA
>JAOEHX010016618.1:0-13904 GCA_025448015.1 Bolborhynchus lineola | reverse complement strand
TGCTGAAGTGTCTCTTTTCTGTTTCATAGTTATTCCCTAGCATTGCGACTTTGTGTGTCTCAAATAATTTGTTAAATAATTGTATTGTCAGACTAGGTTATGAATAGTTCATTACTTGCAACCTAAACTGACACCTTTTATTGAGGTTTCATGGTATACTATTTTATTCCATGACTGGCAGAGTTCAAACACAGGGTTGTTGTAGGAAATTGCTTAGAAATTCATCTATAACAAATTGCTTATACTCAGAAATTGGTAAAACAACAACAAAGTGTAAAGATTGATTTCTTCGTGTATATAGTGTATCCAACATGCCTGTACCTTTTAACAGAGTTTTGAATGTTATGAAGTCAAAGTTCAGAGGAACTCTGCTGGCATGCTGCTAGGGGAGAATAGTGCCTGAAACCCACCCAAGTGCATCAGCCACATATTCAGAGTATTAATAGTATCAGTAAAGAAATACCTCATTGCAACATGGGTTGGGTGAAATCTCACTGAGCAAAACACAGCTGGAACTGCTTTCATTTTTTTTATCTAATTATTTTCCTTTGATTCCACTGGGATCTGGGGTTTATCCAAGGAAATAAGACACTGCAGATCATGAGTTCAGTCAGATAGTCCTAGGACTGTGTTGGCACCAGATGCACAATGGTGTTGAGGTCTCACAAGGGCTAATCACACCTCTCCCACTAATAATTTGAGGTGAGCTACAATTCCATTTCATACACACATGCAGATTATTGATCTCTGGAGTTCCTAGATGCTTCTGGTATTCTGTCGTTGAAGATGAAATGTAAGAAAAGAGACTTCTAATAGATCAGCTGAATGAATGCATGCCAGTTCTTGCAAAATGAAAGTATGTTAGCTCTGCTCCCACCTTGAATGCAGAGTGACTGTCCATATCGGATGTGTTGTTCAGAACAATGCTGGTGCTGTTGTTTGGGCCCATGGAGATTCCAAGTACAGTGCCTTTAAACCAAACCAAGTGGTAACTCTAACTGATCACTTTGCCCATGTTCATTTCCTCTTCTTTTGCTGACTGAGCCATGGAACTGTGATCTTACCAGAGCCACAGATTGACTTCTAGAATTTTCCTGTATTAAAAAAAAGAAATAATAAAAATAATAATAAAAAAAGAGCCACAACATCTAATTTCTCTTTGCCCATTTGATAGAAAGGCACTGATAAAATCTGCCCAGCCAGAATCAATTTAGAAATGAACTTTTGTTTCATTACCCTGAAACTTTCAGAGATTTTAGTGGACCGCAAAGAAAACTGTATGAGCTGCTCTCCTGCTCCACCCCAGCTCAGCAGATGTGAGTCAGCATCCTGTGCATGCAGAGTGATTCCCAAGTGTGAAGTGCAAGTACACGTTTTCCATTAAATGCCAGAGCAGTGAGTTAACTTCGTATTTCCATCCACAAAGCATATGAATAAGAAACTTAGGCACAGTCATTTGTGGGCTTCTGTCTTTTCACAATTGTGATAAAGCTTGAAAATGTAATTGGCCTTTTTTGAATGCCAAGAATGGTTAAAATTCAGAATTTCTTAAAAAGCTCAAGACATTGGCTTATGCTGTGGCTCTGCAATGGCTAAAAGGCCCAGTGTGTGTGTGGCTGTTTCTGGACTGGGTGAATTTGTTTTCTTTTATAAAATGGGAACACTTTAAAATGTGCAGGAGTAGGTTATGGCCAAAATGTGCAATCAGCCTGTTTTCACCCCAAAATTTGTAACTAAGACATATGGTACCTTTTGACTTGTGCAGGCAGAAGAATGTGAATGCAAAGCAGTGATTTAGGTCTGCCTCAGTATGAGCTAAGGACATGAGGCTATCAAGTACAATACTGCATTGTGAAAAATGTGAAAAGAGTTTCAGAGAACATATTACTATAAAGAGCACAGTAACAAGACAGCTTCTTTAACTCTGTCCTATGTCTTTGTAGGTGTGGATGAGGTCACCATCATCAACATCCTGACAAACCGCAGCAATGAGCAGAGGCAGGATATTGCTTTTGCCTATCAGAGGAGAACCAAAAAGGTAACAAAATATGAAGAAATATCAAGTGTTCCATGTCCTTCTTGTGGACAGTTAGATTTTTTTTTTCAGGGCCTGCATGTTTCACCATTAACTAGGTGTAAAGTGGAGATGAATATTGTGAATATTTATCTTTTTTGCTGAAATTAAGGGATCATTTGCTTTGTCCATGCTGCCACAGTTTAGGACTGGTGGGACTTCCAAATTTGTTGAGTGTGCACAGCGGGGACTGAAGTCTGTATGAAATACCACTGCCAGAAATCAGGATGGATGACATAGCCAGCCACAGGATTCCCTAGTGAAATATGTTAAACAGGAGCAAAAAGCCATTGACATGAAATGCCTTAGTTTGAAGGAAAAGATGAAAGGGGGATGACGTAGGGGATTGAATTTTTTGTTTGATTGCCTTGTTGCTGTTAAGGCAACTTGGCATAAGGAAGTATTCCGTTTCTATCCATAGAGCTAGCTTAAATAAGGAAAAACTGCAGTTAGCTGTACTACAAACTCTGCAGATGTGGAACAAAGGGAGTTGAACCATCGCTAGGTACTGTCCAGTCAGAAATACCTTGGGTACTGAGAGAGATGGAGAGAAATCTGTAGAACATGCAGAGTTCTGAATAATGAGTCTTGCTATCTGGAAGGCAAGAGCTGTTCTCTTGACTTTGAAGAGTTGAGAAACTTACTATAATTGAAGTTTTATGCCCATGAAAAAGGAAATTCATGTAGAGCTAAGATTGTGATGAATGTATCTCTTTTCAGGTTTTCCAGACCCCAAATGGTAGTCCTCCAGTAGCAGCCCAGAGTGCTCATCTGAACACAAATGTAAATCTAGAGTTAAATTTGGGGATTTCACCAACTTTTCTGCGTTGCTGATAGAGGCACGTGCAGAAGCACGCGCAGGTTGGACACATGCATGTGTGTGCATGTGTGCACATGTCCGCACCCGGTGGTCACAGCCTGCAGGCGGGCACTGGGAGAGTTGTGTACAGGAGTGGGCCCTGGTAGTGACATGTATCACTTAAAGCTTTGCTAAAGGTTTTGCATGACCACACAAATGCACAGTCAACAAAATCTGCAGCTTTTTTTCATCTGTTTCTCTTTCACCTTTTTCCTTGCTGCAACCCAAGAGCAAACTGAATTTATAGTCTGTCAAATGCCAAAGAATAAAACAGTCTGTAGAAACAATGGAATTTGCAGGAGAAATCACCTAGTGAAAACAAGTGAGCAGCAGGAGAGGAGGAAGTGAGATATGAGAAGGCATGTAGGTATAACTTCATGGTTTTCTTTGGCAGCAGGTTGTGCAGGTTTCTTTGGTGATGTGCTATATTGTACAGGGCTGCTTGGTTTGTGTCTTGCAGGATTTCTTAGTGGATCATTATAAATGTCACAGCTCTACCTGTGTGTTCATTGCTTTGAGCTGAGCTGTGTCTAATGGAAACGGTCTTGAGGAAGGGTGTTTGATCTATGCAGTCATTTCCCATAACTAGTGCTAATGGAGCTACCAGTGAATACTGGGGCAAGAACTTCTCTCAGCTAATTGGAATTTGTGGAATTTGTCCTGAAATTTATTAGAGGCATAGGGTGTCTTTGCTGTTTCAGCTGGTGACTGAAGAACCTGTTTTCACACAAATAAATGATGTCTCCAAAACTGAGTTATTGTACTGAAATGTTTCTTAGACTAAACCCCCATTTATTATCTGTGTCAATCCATACAGTAGGTGCATACAGTTTTAGCATATATTAATTAGTGTCCTGGATTAAAATAGGCAACTGGAAAGGGAATTAAGTTCCTTGGCTCCTTATTGCTCTGGTACCAGCTTCTCTGAGAGCAGTTTCTGTATCCCCTTTTCATCTGCCCATCAAGTTCACACATTGAAATGTAGCAATTCCCTTCTATAGATGTAAATTCAGTTTAGGGAATACATTCATGGGTGTAAACCCCAGACTTGATCACAGGGGTTTCGACTTTGTAACTATACCACAATGAAGTTTTATTCAAGTTGCATCTGAAACCCATTAAAGAGGGCATGCCTCTAATTTCATTTGCTACAAATGCACATGCATCCTGTGAAGTGAGCATACCTGCCCATTTCATTCTCTAGGATTGACTGGCAATTAGCAATAGAGACTTTGACTACACTCTTCTGGTAGTTTCCTTGAAGACAGGGATAATTTTTCTGTGCTTATGGACAATTTTTCTCTTCAGCTGTTTGGGAACTGGGCCTGTACAGTGGAATAACTGTGCAGTCAGTTTTCCAATGTCTCAGCTAGTAAAGGGCTGGGATAATAGGAAAAACACAAATGATACAGTGCTACTGGGAAAAGTATGGGAGGGAGAAACACTGACCACAGGGAATTGGACTGGGATCCATCTGTGCTTGTTAGGTCCAACAAAGTGTCAGTGGTTCAGGACTGGAGTGGAGCTGTTCAGCTGTGTCTGCACCATGCCTCCCAGCACTTTGTCAGCCACCAGTGGATTTCTTGTTTTTTTTTTCAAAGGATGAGAAAAAATTGCTTTACCCTAATTTCTTTCTTAGCCTTTCACAAAACAAAAGCTTTTTATGTTCTTTTTCCTTGTCAGTTGAGCAAGAAACACTGTTGCAGGCTTGGAGACTTCAAGCACTGCAGGCTCAATTCTCTGGAGATCAGAAGTGAGCTTTAATTTTTTCTTCCATCATCACTCCTTTTTTACAGGAACTTTCTGCAGCACTCAAGTCTGCTCTGTCAGGTCATTTGGAGGCAGTGATCTTGGGCTTGCTGAAGACACCTGCTCAGTATGATGCCTCTGAATTGAAAGCTTCCATGAAGGTAAATGAGCTTTGAAATTTAAGTATGTGTTAATTCAAGAATGAATGGGGACTTCATAGCCAAGATCACAGTTTTCTAACATACCCATTTTTTGAAGTTTTTTGTAAGTGCTATAGCTGAAATATGCAGCTACAAGGCGTCCAAAAGGAGACAAATTCTGAAGCTGTGTGATTTTTAAACTGTTAATTGAATCCTCTCCCTATGGAAAAAACCAAAATTCATCAGGACACACTGTTTTGGCTGGTTGCTGCTTGCTGACTGCTCTTAAAAACCGTAAATACAGATTCAGAGCACAAAAAGGTCATTAAGAGAGCAGCTGTTAGCTGGAGCCATTATATCCTCTGCTAGCATTTTTAAGCTTAAAAACTAGTTTCCAGTTACTGGGTCATATCACTGATCTTGAAAGAGCATTCTGTACCAGACCTGCCTCTGTGTAGAACTGGAGGAGGAGGACGGGGCATCACAAGCAGATGTTAGAGAAACAGCGCAGCAGTGACTCGCTGTGTTCAGTCTCCTACAACCACAGGCAAGTGTAAAAGAGATTGTGTAGAGTTTAGAAATGTCTACTCTGTGGGTCACTGAAAGACAACTTTGAGAGGCGCTCATGCCAGGGCATTTGCCTTTCTTGGCAAACTAAAGTTTGGGAATTTGGATTTATATTCCTCGCTTAAATTCTGAATGTTCTTGATCAGTTTTGGTTGGGTTTTTGGTTTAGTTGTTTGTTTTTTTTGTTTATTTAGTTTTGGGGGTTTTTGTTTTGTTTGGTTTTGTTTTGTTTTTTAATAATTCAAAACCAACTATTAAAGTACGCCTGTAATTCAGACCACCACAAAAAAACAGTGAATTGATTTCTCCAGACTAAGGAAAAAACCAAGCAAGCAATGAAATGTATGCCCCAAAGAAAGCAAAAAAACCCAAAAAACTTAAATCCCCAAATCCAAAAATTTATCCCAGTATGGAGCTGGTAACTCTTCAGTTCTGGGCCAAATCCCTTCCTTGAGTAATCAGATGCTGCCCTCTTGTGGTTTAAGTAGAGGGTATCTGTCATGTGCTGTCTGTTATTTTCGGGATTTGGTGGTTTTTGTTGTTTCAATGTCTTACATCTGATGCATTCTGTTTGGGATGACCATAGATACTTGATACATACAGCAACATAAGCTATGACACAGGAATTAAAGTTTGGTAAAGGAAGGTTGACATTGAAGAATTAATTATGTTTCTGGTACACATTCGTATGAAATACTTAAGTATTTGGAAAATCTTAAGATTCCAAATACTTCCCAAGAGGATGGTTTTTTTACATAATTGTCTCCATTTTCTGCATGTGAAGGACTGCAGCATTGGAAGTTTTCCCAAGATGTTATTTAGCACACTCCTTTTGGAGTCCCGAGCAAACCATGCCCATATTTGTATATTCATTTTGTAACACCTGTATTGCTTTTCAAACAGTAGTAATGCAGCTTAGTTCCGCATACTCATTCTTCACTGACCTTGATCACAAAAGTGGCTTTGAAATACTTTTCAAATCATTCCATTTTTTTTCAAGAAAACATAAAATCTGAATATTTAGTTTATTATACTGAATGCATTTTTATTTCTTAATATAGCTAGTTGTAATGCTGTTTCATTCGTGTTTGTGCATTGTGAAGTATGTGGAAACTATGGACAATTCAAGAGGGGATATTAATTAGCTGAAAATTCAGAATCTGCTTAAATCTTTGCTGATTTGGAGACAAGGCAATGGCTAATGATGGTGTCATCCTTGGCGTTCTATTTATTATGGAGGAGTTGTATGAACCAAGGTGGAAAAGAGAAGCAGGGAAGAACAAGTTGATTCCCACCCATTTGCATGTTAATAATTGGATTCGTTTTCTGTCCACTGAGAGCACAGGAAGAAATCACACTGGGGCTATGCTAAGTAGATCTCATCCAGTTATACTGGTGGGGAGGACACTGAGTGTTACAGACACAAAAAATGTACATTGCCCAGAGAAAATATCTACAGGATTTCAAAGTTATTGGAATAGTATTTGGCAACTAAAAATGTTCCATCTGGGGTTTCTCAGGTGCAGTTAGCAAAAAATATCCCTGAATGGTTGTGAAACTGTTAGACTGGGAGGAAAGAGATGTCTGTGAAATACTTTTAACCATTCAAATATGCCTGTTCATTTCTATCACTTAACCCAGTCATGTATGTGTTGCAGGGCCTGGGAACGG
Organism: Bolborhynchus lineola; assembly: GCA_025448015.1. NCBI lineage: Eukaryota > Metazoa > Chordata > Aves > Psittaciformes > Psittacidae > Bolborhynchus > Bolborhynchus lineola. The sequence goes on along the minus strand of JAOEHX010016618.1, from coordinate 6,844 downwards.
ATGAAGACACTCTAATTGAAATCATCTGTTCAAGAACAAATCAGGAGCTTAGTGAAATTATCAGAGTCTACAGGGAAAGTAAGTTTACTTTGAAAGGTTCAGTGGACTATGTTCTTTCATGAAGTTACTAGGATAAGTGCCTCTCGGTATGAATGTGGTTGTTAGAATCACACATCTCCTTTGGTTCCCTGGCAGTTGGACATAAGATACAATTTTGTGCTGAGTTCCTGGATACTTGGGTGTTTTATTTAATTTCATCTTGTTGCTTGATAGCAAACATTTACTTCTCACAAGTTGTGTCTAAAGAAGTTTTTTTGCAAGCTACATGCATTTTGTATGTAGTGACAGAGTTTACGGGTTTAATTTATGTATTCTAGTATCAATTATGTAATAAGAACTTGAATTTGAAATCTACCAAAGCTGTTTGTAAGTTTATTGGGTAGACCTGCCAGAAAAGGCATGAAACGAAACTTCATAGAAGTACATATCCTGGTTTTCAACTTTTCTAAAGCATGTTATCTGATTGAAGCTATAATTCTTAGTTGGTTACAAGAAGATACATGAATTTTTATTTAATACTCCTTATATTAATTTAATATTCCTTATGTTAATATTCCTTATATTCATTCTGGTTGGGTTTACCGGCATTCAGTAGAAGAGATGTCCACTGCCTGTTTATTTCCCTGGGCTTCAGAGGTTCACCACAAATAGATTGAAATGTAGTAAATAGCTGCTTGCTAATACTTAGTAATTGTCAAGCAGTAGTGGAGGCGCTGGCTGAGTCAAAAAGAACAAGCCAAGCCAATGCAGTCTTAATGGCTAGTATTGAAAAAATGTGTAGCAGCAAAGAGAATGTTAGTGCTGTAAATTAGGTTGCTGTTGAAAAGGAAAATGTGTTTGTATAGCAATATAGAGTATGACCACTTGGAAAGCAATTAAAATGCTTAGACACCAGAATCTCACACAGCATTCCTTTGGTTTGTCTTAACAGCTTTTGTCTCTTGCATAAAACTTGTAATTGCAGTTGTCTGGTCATAAATCCAGGAGTTTGACATTTATTTATCAAACAAGCAAATGTTCACTAGTATCTAAGAATGATCTAACACGATATTGAGTTTAAAATAATATTCCCTTCCTCTTAATAGTCTCAGGCTTTCCTGTTATCCTTCAATGACTTCGATGGCATGGGAACTTTCATCAGTGTTAGTTTTGTACTATCCAGGCACGCCTTTGCATTGTCTTCCACATGTGACTTAGATTGTAGCCGTTCATGTGCATAAAATACAGTAATTGGCAGCTGTGGTTCTTGTAAAGGAGTATTTGTAGTACACCATTTGTTTTAATTTTGTTTGTTTGCTTTCTAGTGTACAAGACAGAACTGGAAAAGGACATTATATCAGACACATCTGGTGACTTCCGCAAGCTAATGGTTGCCTTGGCCAAGGTAGGTCTCTTCATATTTTTCCTCTTTTCCTAATGGTAGCCGATTGATGGCTGCCAGCAAAACATTTGGATTTGATTAACTTTCCAATTTCCTTGTGTGTTCACTGGTTTGGGGGGAAAAAATACTGGAATGTTGAAGGGCAAAGTATTTTGACAGAAATTTAGCATTCATAGCAGCAGCATAATGGGATGGAGCATACTGTTACTCCTTTAGCAAATTCAGATTCCAAAAATCAAAGAGAAAAGAATGTGTATATAGTAAACTGCTTACTGCCCATTAAACCTCTTCTAAATACTGCTATCTTTGTTTAAAGGGCAAAAGGTGTGAAGATAACTCTGTCATTGATTATGAACTGATTGACCAGGATGCCAGGGTAAGTGCTGGTAATGACCATTAAATGACTTTAAAGTTAATATGTAGCTTTTGGGGACACTGAAAGTAAAAACACTATGATGGGAGTAAAAAGCATTTATAAAAGTATTTGTGTGTATTTCAGATTGTCTTGCACAGTAATGTTTGTATGCTATCAAGATATCAACCACTTGCAACCCTGACACCTTCAGTTACCAGTTTTCAAAAGCTACTGACTCGCTAATACCTATACAGACGCTTGCTGTATAGGCATATTGAGCATGTTGAGATAGAGAGAGCCTTTAATAGAAGAAACACACTGTGAAGACTGGTTGCAATCAAGTAATTGTGTAAGATTGAGAGAGGATTCACTGAACTTAGTGACTGCAGATGTTTGTTTATTACATCTGTATCTGTCAAGAGCAGTACTGCTGAGGTAAACAGAGCTTAAATACAGAGTTAAAACTCTGTTGATAGAGGTAAATGCAAAGTCATTAGTCTTAGTTTCAGATCAAATCCATTGATCTTATCCTGGTGATCTACCCAATTGTGTGTGCTTTTGTGTTTCTCCCACTGACACAGTTCTAGTAGTGCTTCTTTCCAATAGGGAATTGTATCAATTTGCAGTGGCTTCTTGTGGAACTCCTGATTTCCATGATTTGCTTTTCATTCTAACCACAGGAGCTCTATGATGCTGGTGTGAAGAGAAAGGGAACTGATGTCCCCAAATGGATCAACATTATGACTGAAAGAAGTGTCCCCCACCTGCAGAAAGGTACTGTTCAAGAGACAGATTATTTTTTTTCTCTATGAGAGTCCCAGATAAGATTGAAATGAGTGTGAGGAGCACTCCTAAAACACAGGAGATCTTGTAAGCCTTCATTCATGTCCAAGCTGTTAATTTTTTTCCAAAACACACAGTTATTTCTGTGGAAGTGTTAATGTCACAGTTTGTGTAGAGCTCTTTTTTACAAAGGTGTAACAATGCTCAATTACATATCATAAACACAGAGCAAAAATGTGACAAATCTAGAAAACATGGTGGCAGGAGACCTTGAGAAGGCCTTCAGCTTCTGCCTCTTGTCTAGGGTAGCTTCACTGTATCGTGTTTTTAAATCTGTCAGTGAAAACTCTCAAAAGCAGCTCTGATATTGCTGTAAGAAATCCATGGAAAAGCCATTTGAAAACTATTCAAGGCCTAAATGTTGTTTTGAAACAACAACAGTTTGTTATTTCAAAAATACTAGCACAGGATTAAGATGGTGTTATACCATATTATGGAGGTATTCAAGGAAAACAGGCTATAGCATGGGAGCTTAACTGTCAGCTGCAAGACTTGAGACTGTACTTCAGATAAAGGTCTCAGAAGGACTTAGATAGTTTTTAATCATGTGTCTCTGCAATGCTCTCTGGTTTTGATTTGAATGGTTACTTATACCAGTTCTTTGTCTGGTTTTGATTTCACCTGTTTTCTTTCTTGTCATAGTGTTTGAGAGGTACAAGAGCTACAGCCCATATGATATGTTGGAGAGCATCAAGAAGGAGGTTAAGGGAGACTTGGAGAATGCCTTCCTTAATCTTGGTGAGTTACACTGAAGTAAAGACTACCTTTAGATAGGATCTTTTCAGTGCTTTTGCAGTGTATCATGATAAGGATAGAGCCCAGCTTCCTCTGTGTTACTGGACGAGAAGTAAACTGGACATGCTGACATTATTGGATCCACCAGTGTATTTTAGGGTATTACAGGTATTCAGAAGTAGCGTATACAGATCTTGCTTTCCAGATGAAAATACAAATACCTGTGTCTTCTGATCTGTTGTTAGTTCCACTGTTGTTTGATACAGAGGCTTAATGTTTCCCCAAACAAATTAAAAGGCTGGAACTGTGGCTGGCACATCAAGTATTCAATACAGACATAGGCTGGAGAGAGAATTGTGTGTGTGTGTGTGAGAGAGGAGAAGATGGGTGGTGAAGGATGCTGGATGCTATTATTTGATTAGCTGATTTGGCACTGAATTCTTTGAAAAAGGGAGGCAGAGTGTAAGGCCAGTACTGTGGCATGAGATGATGACTAGGATGTCACCAGTTTAAGAGGAAAATTCCAGTTCAAACTAAGGGTGAACTGAGAGCTCTGTAATGCAAAGGGAGAATAAACAGAGCTCAGCCTTGAAAAGGAGACTTCTGATGGATTAGAATACAAGGACTGTTTTCAGAAAAGAGGTTGCTTATAGAAGTGGAAGAATGAATTGTGTGTGTGCAGGAGGGCTAAGCATTCTGAAAGGATACTGGCCGTGAAGAGAAATACTTTCTCAGATGGTAAGCATTTGTGGCTCAATCATAAGCTTAGCCAAACAACTTCTAAGTAACAGCTCAGGTAAAAACAATTTCTTCATGTTCCCTTTTGGAGAAGCTTTTGCTGAGAACCTTATTTTGAGTACTTACATCTTCCAAAATGGCTCCAAGATTCTGCTATTCCATGTATGGGCAGGATATTTAACTATTCTTATCTCTGTCTTCAGTCCAGTGCATTCAGAACAAGCAGCTGTACTTTGCGGACAGGCTGTATGATTCCATGAAGGTAGGGAAGACTGTTCTTTCTTTCTACTAATTTTATTTTTCTTACATTGTTTCACTGATTTTTTTTTTTCCTTGGGCACTTTTATTCATATGATGTGACTGGCATGTGAATAAATTAACAGTGAGTTGATTTTGTTCAAAAGCATTAACAGTTACAAGCTTAGACTATCCATTCCCGGGCACTTGCTATAGGGAAGTATAGGAAGGGGTCTCATAATGATGATCTATATTAGATCATTTGGTCATTAGCAAAGGTACACATCTTTTGCAGGTAACCAGGAACTGATAGCTGAGAAAGTGCCCAAATAAGACTCTATATTTGCCTCAAAACATTTTCTCAAGAAAAGGGTGGAAAGAGAAATGCCCGGTGACACTGGTCAATACCAGGACGATCTCCTGGTGAACCAGAACTGCTGCTTACAGTCTGAGTAACTAGATCTGTGACTGGAAGTTGGTCAAACACTGCCAATGAGAAAGGTATGCTCATGCTCCAATTCCTGCTTCCGAATGATGACCTTACAAGATTTCAATCATTACATCTTTCATGCTACATCTCAGTTGTCTGTAGTTTGTTGCTTTACCACTAGATACAGCGGCCTTTTATGCATTTCAGCTATTACATATCTAAATGAGTGTCTGCTTGTAGGGCAAGGGAACCCGTGACAAGGTTCTGATCAGGATTATGGTCTCCCGCTGTGAGGTTGACATGCTGAAAATTAAGAGTGAATTCAAGAGGAAATATGGAAAATCTCTCTATTATTTCATCCAGGTAAGTTTTTTCAGCTTTTGTTTTATATCAATCGTATGGACCTTTGCAGCAGTTTTCACTGGATTCATTGTACCATTAGAATTCATGGGAAGTGTCCTAGAGGCTGTCGTGAGAGCATTATGTTGTTATCCATGCATTATTGAAAAACCCACCTTTAACTTTGCAGTCTAGAGCTGGTACAACTGGCAGCCACTTGACAGAGTAGGCTTTGTGCCTATGTGTTAGGAAGGAAAATTCTGTTCACCTGTCCTACCTTAAGACCCAAAGAAAAAAAAAACCGGAATTGCTGTGTGATTGCTGAATGAAAATACAGCATCCAAATTGCTGCTCCCTTTCTTTCATTTCAATGCCCAAGGGGTAGGCTTTTTAGCTAGAGTGATTTTTATTCCTTTCTGTAATAGGACAGGAGCTATAGGTGCTAAGTTTTATTAACTAGGGGCATAGGTAAAGAGTTTGTGTATCTGTTTAAAAACTAGTGTTTTACCCACCCTCACAACAGAATACAGTACATGGATCCTTGTATATTCAACTTCATAAATTGAGTCAAAATCTTAAGCCAGAATCTTTTCCTGAAGATGTCAATTTTAGATTATAAGCAGATAATCATGAATTTGATGTATGATTTTTGCAATTGTGAGAAGGAACAGAATCAAGTCCTTCAGCTTTCCTGTGTTGTGTTACCTTTTCCTATCAAAATTTCTCTCCCTTCTTGGCCTTGCATTTGGATTGCAAGAACGATAAGCAATTTTAATTCACACATAAATCAAACTCAGTCTAGATAGTCTCCTCCAGGCTGATACAGCTTCCACTGCGAAACTGGCCTGTCCCACAGGCTTCGAATACAATACATATACTTTCATACTTTGTGACCGTTTCCTCATCTGTATTTTGTACTCTTTCTTCCTTTGCTTTACAGCAAGACACAAAAGGGGATTATCAGAAGGCACTGCTGAACCTGTGTGGTGGAGAGGACTGAAAACTGTGATGGAAGAAGTGCAGTTCCAGAGACATGCCTTTTTTTTTGATCTTCATTTTACTGTAATCGTAAAGACAATGACTTGCCTAGCTAACCTTGACTTGTGTTTGTATCTGCACCAACCCCTCCTCTAGTATGCTTGCCGGTGCTGTGAGCACTTCCCTCAGCAGCAGTGCTCTGCTTGGCTCTGCTGAGGGTCCTAACAGCGTGCAGCCAAACTAACCTTCCACAGATAAACGAGGTTACAAGCGCTTGTGAAAGACTCTGCCTCTCTGTGCGATGTTTCTAATAAAACATAAATAAAACTGGAGTTTGACTTTAATAGTACGGGTCTCTCACACATTTGAAAGCCATGTGAATTGATGTGTGTTTAGCCTTCACCGTTAATTTTATGTGTTGGGTTTTTTCTTCCTGGTGTTCACTTCTTGTGGATGGAGCCTCAAAGCCCTTCCCCTGTTTAATGATTCAGTTTCGGAGCAGAAGCAAATTCATTCTCTTATTTTTTTCTCACTAAAACCTGAGCCCACCTTTCTCTGTGCGAGAGGGGAGAACGGTTTTGAATCGCTCGCAAGCATTTGAAGCAGCCTGTCTGAAGCGAAGTGCTTCCCTCGCAAGCCGCGGCGCTGGGGCCTGCAGCCTGGCAGTGTCAGACCGGGCCGGGAAGTGAGGAGGAGGCAGCGAGGGGCGCTGCTGCTCTCCGGAGGGCTCTTGCCGCCGCCTCGGCAG
>JAOEHX010016617.1:0-16385 GCA_025448015.1 Bolborhynchus lineola | reverse complement strand
GTCCTTGGCCAGACCAAACATCACTAAGCCATAACTAAAAACATTGGTGTTATCAGCGCTGCTCCCAGGCCGAAAGTAAAAAACACAGCACTGCACCAGCTACTGAGGAGAAAAATGACTGCTACTGCTGAACCCATGACAAACTGGATTTATAGTGGCAAAGCAATCACATGAGGTTGTATTGGAGCAGAAAAATACACAGGGGAAAAAAATTAAAGACTTCTGCAGATCAATTACATTGAAAAACAGTAACCTGAAATCTGACAGCAATAAAATTAAGATAAAACTTTATATTTTAGCATGAAAATAATGATCACAGCATCATTAGTGAACACTTTCAGAAGCATAACCCAAAGTTTTTGACTTAAACTTGCTACCTTGCATGTATGCACAAAGCAAATATGCAATAAGTCCTTTCCATTCTGTTTCTAGCCTGTGATACGGTTTACATGACAGTATTGCAGAACATCCATCTCTAGAAGCATTTTGCTATCGTTCACATACCTCAGCTGAAAACATCCATTTAGCAAGTGTGAAATCTTACTTCCAGAAGCACTTGTGTTTGTGTATTCTCTGGAAGCTTGCAAGAATTGCAGACTCTGCTTCCCCCTGTAGATGCCTTATTCTGTAGCAGTGCCATCCTATGGAGGAATCTAGTGAATCTAAGGAATCTATGAAGCTAGTATTAGCTTCAGTAACTATTCTAGGATATGCTATCAGCAGCAATCACTTTCAGTTTGGTTCTCCCGCCCGCCCCATGTATTTTTTATATCCTACTTCATAAATTTAAAATCCAAGAAATAGCTATTCCTTAGAAAACATGTAAAATAGTCACATTTAAAGTGTGCTTGTTCAATTCCTAACTTGACTGGTGATTGGGCAGGAGTCTGTTTGCATATAATTACTATCCAGACCAAGTAAAACTAGTCCAAGAGAGCACTAGCATTTTAAGCTAGAGAAAGCAGAACTCCCTACAGCTGTTTTATGTAGTCTCTTGAAATATGTGCTGTGGAAGATACTATCCGCATTAATGAATTCATATCTAATTTCCTGTGTTTTAAAGATGGGCTTTTTGGCCTTATTATAAAGACAAAAACCCCACAACAACCCAGAAGTATATATGCATCCTCTGTGCTGTTCGTTTAGTGATTATGCAGTCTTGATTTTCACTAACAGGCAAAAGAAAGAGAGCTTTGTAAATGTTGAACTACTGCTGACAGCTGTACTGTTCCTTTTTTGAACACAAATACCCAGGGAGAAAGTCATCCCTGGGTGTTTCATTATCTGTCTGGGAAGAAAACAGAGTAAGAGAATGAAAGATTTAAAAACTCTCCATGGGGTGCCTGAAGACCAAATACAGGAGGGGAAAAGAAAACTATCACAGTGGTGCGTTTGTGGAACACTCTGGGGCTCATCATTGACTGGCACAGAGAGAAGACGAGTGCCTTAAGTGTTGCATGAAAGGGATGTAGACTCATCCAACCATGAGAGAAGAAATCTTTCCTCTGGAGGAAGCAGCAGTCTCTGGTCTATTTGGAGGGTAAGAAGAAATAGATACCTGCACTTAGAGCATACTGTTTACATCCCTCCTTCCCCTAAATCAAGTAGCAACTCCACTTCTCTCTGTCTCCTGGTTACTCACTGGGAGGAAGGGACTTGCCTGAGAGGAGTGAAGGCCATAACCCTTCAGGAAGGCATGCATGCAGCTCAGTCCTGCCCTGCTCACCTTGTCTTGCCTGCTGGCTCACCAGTTCAAAGGCGAACACTGCAGTGAGCATCAGTACCCCCTTACTGAGCACCAGCACCCAAGCTCTGCTCTCTGGCCCTTTGGAAAAGGCACCAGTGTGTCCTGCTAGCTCAAGAAAGCCAAAAATTATCCCCATGGCAAGAGACTTGTCACGGGGATATGAAGTCACCAAGGGGATGACTCCCCTTTTGGGGTGACCTTTTGGGAGAGTCCTGTCCTACTCCTGCAGGATGGAAGAGCTCCCTCTGCAGTGGCCAGACTAGACATTTTGAGAGCTTGACTGAAAGCTAAATACAGGAGTGTCAGGCAGAGATTACTCTACCCATGTGCCTAAGAAAAGAGCAATCTGTCCTCCCACAGATTCATCAGATAATCTCAGAGGTTGCCTCTTCCCTCAGCATTCCTTTGGAGGCCTAATAAATATCTTTCTCTTTCCTCAGAAAGATCGTCTTTGCCTCAGGTATCTTTCGTTAGCCTCTCTGGAGTTTCATTTGCTTTTTCCTAGGTTCTTTTACAGAAAGGAAACTCCAAACTATACATTGATTGTGAGGGTTTTCTGTTTGTCTGTTTTTCTGTTCAGTTCTATCCCTTTCTAAGGTAGATAAAAAGCCCCTTATTATGCCCCTTGAAGACGTGCTAATTATTTTCCAAAATCAATATAATTCCTGCCATAGTCTATGTCAACACTTGAATCCTGGTTTAAACTATGATTCTGTCATGTATCAAAATTCACATGGCTTTTTTTCTGGCATTTGTATGTAGGCTGTGATCTCAAATTAACCTGTTTCAAGACCCATCCTGAAAAATCTCATTGGTTGCTTTTCTGTGAAGCAACCAAAAATGGTAAATGAAGTGAAATGAGATTGCTTTTTCTTTCCCAATATTACATTTCCCAAGATACAAGAATATAAATTCTCCACAAATCTGAGAGAGAAGTCTCACCTTTGACAGCAAGCTGCAGCATTTCTGTAGTTCCTCTAAGGCAATTCTTTTCACTTGGACCCTCATTTGTGTGACTGTTACAACAGTCCTTTGTCTCACCCAGTTCTCATTCTGGGTGCGTTAGAGTTACAAAGAAGCGAGCTGGTTAGTGTAAATAAGCTGAGACCCCAGACCTTGGGTGAAGCAGGGCAGAGCCTTGCAGGGAGTGACTGAACTTGAGGTGCTTGTAAAGTCACCCTCGGATAAAGCCTCCACCCAGTCAATTTTCAGATTCTTTCTCTTGCCTACCCTTGCCTGTTAACCATCAACTCTGTGCCTGTGCTGTAAACACCACCTCTTGTAACATCCATATGGAAACTTTAGAAATAGGTAGCTCGGATGCCTCCCACACACAACTGTGCTAGAAAAGGTCAACATTTCTAAAGTAAACGTATGCACTCACCTGTGCCTCCTAAAAATCATGTATAACTTAACGAGGACAGCCCTGTTTTCTCTAGAAATGGATCACTTTAAATCAACAGCCACACTCACCTGAATTTCTACACTCACTACAGAAAGCCCAGACTGCCATATTGCAAGTGTGCAGGATCTCACTAAGTCCATCACCTTCCTAAGTACTTAGTTAAATAAATGAGATCTAGAGATCTTCTGCTTCTCTAAGCTATCCCAGTCCTTGACTAGCATTTAACTACTGGAGGCATTAGCCCATCTCATTTCTAAAACCGTTTCCCGTCATCAGAAGCACTCACTTCTCAGCTAATAGGTAACTGGAGGCTTCAGCTTTATCTACACATGCTTTTGGAAAAGCCTCCTTATTACGGCACCACAGACAGCTTGAGGTTGGAAAGAACTCTGGAGATCATCTTCTCTATCATCCTTGCTGTTTAGGACCATGTCCAGGTGGCTTTTGAGTACCTCCAAGGATGGAGCCTCCACAACCTCTCTGGGCAACACCTGCCAGTGCAGTCACCATCACAGTGAAGAGCTGTCTTCATGTCCTTTCAGCCCTCTTCTTTCAAAATACATCTTACTGGAAACTACTTTACTCTGCAACATTTAGGGATACAGGAAAAATGCAGAGTTCATGTGAGTGACAAAAAATGATTCACATACTTATTTGAAGAAAGAAGAGTACTGATGCTGACTGCAATGAGCTGGCTTGGGCTGATTGAACACTGTGTTCGTAATAGCTTAAAAGAACTCAAGAGATTATGAACATATGCTCGTATCAATGAGGGACAGTAATGTTACCAATGTTTCTGGGGGAAAGAACAACAAACTTCAAACTAAGGCTAAAATTGCTCCAGCCCAACAAATTCCACATTGCTATCTGCTGAGACACCCTCACCAAGAGAAACTGATGCACTCTCTCAGATACAACATATTCGTCACTCTACTGCAGGCTTCTCAAATTTCCTCCAGAGTCACAGGTTTCCTATTGTGCATCTCTTAACTGTAATTCCAAAGGGTATTTCATTTCACATGCTCTATCATTTTGTAAAACTATTCTTTTTATTATTACTCTTATTTCATGATTTGAAAACCAAATGAATAGGCTGGCAGGCAAAAGTCTTCTGTGAATCTCATTTATTTGTTCTAATCCAGATGTAACCAGTGCAAGTGGTAATCTACTGCAAAATTTCAGTGTAAACCAAAAGATTATCTGAGCTACTTGGTCTAATGGGAGGTGTCCCTCCCCATGGCAGAGGGGTTAGAACTAGATGATTTTTAAGGTCCCTTCTAACCCAAACCTATGATTCTTTGAACATTCCCAGCAAAGGGTAACTTGTAAGATGTTCTGCTTCCTTCAAAAACAATCTGTCATGAATCACGTCTGCAGGCGTATTATGTACCCAGAACAAAACTGGGAGTGCATGCAGTTCTCATTTTGAAATTGACCAGTGGCAGGTTATAAGTCATTGGACTATGTGGAGTTACCATTATCTGCTCCTCTCATCATATTAAAAAGAACAGAAGCATTTCAGTTTATTGTGACGAGCCATCAGAGTACCTCTTCTTTACTGAAAACATAAATTACAACACGCAGGAGACCTTCAAAGGGGAGCAAGCAGCAGATCAGTAAGCAGCCCCCACCAGATGGCAGCACACATGCACGAACAGACCAGGGCACATAATCAACAGAATTATGAAAAATAAGTAAGTATGGAAAATACAGTCTACTCCTCTCAACTCTCTATTTCAGTGTCACTTATGAGGAATCATGACAAGTTACATTATTTGTCATGCCTTTTTGTATGACCAAGTTACTTTTTCCTACAGAAATTCCCATCATTAACTGGCAAAGCTGTGACATTCTGTTTCATTTGCCCCCCCAGGTGTTTAAATCAACACTTAATAACATCCATCACTCAGCTGAGAAATACTGTTGTCTAAGCCACTTGAGATGCAGTTTTTCTGTTAAACCTATCTCACTATATAAAGTCTGATGGTTTGTAATTCACAAGGATTAGTAAAATGTCTAAGGAAGTAACGCTTATAAAGCAGTCACTGCAATCGCCTATTATACAGCTGCCCCTCTGTTTAAGTACAGCTTAAAATAATTCCTTATCTTAAGCATCTCCTTATTTTCCCCAAATCTGATGCTTTTTTAATGGTATGATTCTATCTGTTCTTCAGAGGATGACTGGATATTAGAGTGTCTTCAAAATGTTGAGTGAAAAGTGAAAAGGTTAACATTTTTCCATACACTGTTTTTGTATTCATGTATTTCATGAATGCAATCACATACCATTAATAACTAAATTTAGCTTTTATTAAGCATGACTGCACAACAGAAGAAACAAATACATTTTATTTCACTTCAGCATTTTATTCTGAAACCACTGACCTCATTTTTAGGACTGAGGATCTCACAGGTAAACGTAAGATGAAAAGATGAAAGGAAGGTGCCATGAAACAGTAATTCAAAAGCATTCTTCTGCCATACAGGAAGAGAAACCATATCACGTTTTTCTTTATGAAAAAATGAAAAAAATGTATCCACTATATGAAGTCATAGTTCTTATAAGAATATAATCTACATAACAAGCTTCCTTTATCTTCTAGTTTTCGGTTAAGGAAAGCCTTTGTTGCACGGCTTTTTGAGAAGCTGATGACAAAAGTTAACAGGAAAATACAACTAGTATTTAAAGACAAAAAAATTATACTCTATGGCTTATGAGCCTTTAGATAGAAAACGAACAACTAAACCTAGATTTTCTCTTTCTTTCACATACCTTGTGATAAACCTGTTCAGAAATACTATTAAAATGAAAAATACATCCTGCTTTACCTCAGTTTATTCATAAACTCACCTGCTCTCGGTCAGCAAACCTTTGCTGTCTAAAAAAGCATTAACATATTCCAAACTGTATTTTAAGTACACTTACACTAATCTCAAGGAACAGTCTTGCAAAATGAGAGTCCAAGGGTTGCATAGAAGACAGAAGAAATTTTTAGGCTAGCTGCAATTCCTTGTCCTCTGAAAGAGTTCTAGAAATCCTTAAACATTCAACAAAACAAGCTTATGTAGCTGATAAAGACTATTTCTTCTTTCATGCTGCTTTTCAGACTGGTCAATAATATGCTGAGGATGCACCTAATAAAAAGATGCAAGAAGAAAGTCAGAAAGCGTTTTTTATTATGTTTTCCTCTTAAACATAGCTAGGGAAAAGAGTCTTGAAGAATCCTGACAGTTTCAAATCACACAGGAATTTCAGTTCCATGCCACACATGTCAACATAAGTTGCCAGTACTATGGAGTGCTGTATCTCATGGTTTGTCTGAGTCAGAATACTATTACACAGTCAGTTCCAGAGCATTACAGGTAGCATTTCATGTTATGATATAAAAAAGATGTCTTGATATTTTTCAGATGCAGTGAGGAAAATCCTCATCCAACACCTATACATTAACTTGTTATAAAAGCTGAACACCAGTATAACTGAATAGGAGATTATTTTCGTAATACCAAGGATAACCACATTTCCAATATGGAAAACACTTTGGCTTAAAGCAGCCTATCACAACACACTTCAACCCCTCAGTGAACACCTACTAGAAATAAGAGCCCTTGGTGCTTGTTCACTGTTGCCCATCTTTTCAAGGAGACCCAAACTGCTCATTTATCTGCCTCAGGGTGGGAGAGACACAGGGAGGGTGTGTCTAGAATTCTGACTACTGCACTCAGTAATTCCTCACCCCTTTTTAATTAAGAAAAAGCACTTGATCGTCAGGAAATATAGTGGCCTCCAGAGGCCCTCACAGAAAGAAAGGTAATATTTCTAACAGTAGGAAGCTAGACTTTTTGTCTTTATGAAACAATCCCAGGTTTCAAGAAAACTGCCCTCCAACCTGATCCCACCGCATTCATTTTAAAGCAAGTCACATTTCTGTCTGCTTAAAAGGGAAAAGCCACCTGAAAGCACAGTAACCCAAAACAAAATGCACTGCATTCAGATAAATACGCCTCTCAAAAATCATGTTCTGCTTGAAAATCGTAAACTAAACTGTGGAAGTAAAAACCCAAGCCACCCAACAAACTAGACTAATAGGATATCAATAGGGACTGATGCATACTCAACAGTTCTTATGCCTTAAATTTGACTGTACAGTACTTTCAGTATCTTTAAGTTCAATACTCAGAAAAGACATCCTTCCAAAGGAAATTCTCCCTTTGACCACTCTAACTGTATTGGGGTACTCTAACTACTCTTCTTAGGGGGAAAGGAAAGAAAAAAATATTTGTAGACCCTTACCTGATTCCATGCATACGGCTTCTCATACCATGTAGGAACAACTTTATCTCGAGGTTTTGATTTGCAGATTAAACTGAAATAACATTAAAATAGCCTTAAGAAATACACTTGTATTAGATTAAAGAAAAAGGAATTTCTGTATTAGACACAACTAGGCATTTATGAGGTGTCTGTGCTTAAAGGAATCTTAAATTTCCTTGTTAATCTAGTCTGATTGGTTCCCTTTCTACACTAGAGGGACAAAGTAGAGAGAAGACAAAATACAGGTTTTCATAGGAACGTTAAATGTGTAAGAATCTATTTTCTTTTAAAGAAAATTATGGTTATTTTTTCTAAATCTAAAAAGTACTAAATTTGCAAGTGCCATTTATTCCATAAGCTTTATGCATACTTACTCACTAGAATGTATAATAAAGCTATTTTGAGAGTATGTTGTTTTGCATGACAACTCAATTACTATAGATTCTCTGTCTGCTCCAGTTATTCCTTCAAGCTGTGCAAAGTACAACAGCAGCAGACATTAATTAATTCTGTCTAGATGTGTTTTTCAAAAACTGATTTTAGTCTTAAGTAGTGGTGACATGTTGTAAATACAATTAGCTTTTGAAAAATTGAGGAAAATTATGAAAGACTGTTCAGGCTGAATTTTTACCTATGTGCTCTCATTAATAGTTTTTTTCCAAGACACAAAGGAAGTACAATGAGAAGAAATGATTAAAAATGCAGGAAGATTTTACACAAAGGAAAAGATGATGTTGTGACAATAACCAGATTGTCTCTGTTCAAAAAGGTAAAAAAAAAAACGCCCACCAACCAGAAATTGGAAAAATTAACTGTAGGACTGTTGGAACAGAATCAGTAAAAGCACAAAAAAATCTAGGAAAGAAACGCTACCAAAAGAGGTGTAAAATCCTAAAGAAAAAAAAAAAAACCCAGAAGGCTGCTGAGAATGACCAAGTCAGTCAGGGAACGCTGATGGAACTGGGGAGCATGTCAACACTGGAGCTGCACAGGCTGCTCCTTCCTCTCCCAGCTGGCTGGAGATGTTTGAACCATCAACCTAAAACAGGCACTGAAACACTAGCAGGTATTCACATGTCTAAAGAAACAGCAGTGACATTTCTGTGCCTTGAATTTAGCATGTAAGTGGTGATTTCCAAACATGAGCTTCTGTTACTGTCACAGTTACCTCAAGAAAGGTTATGTGGTTTTGCTTCTTTCTGCTTACCCAATTTCCTCAATTTCTCCCTACAGTTGTTACCACACAAGCACACAAGCAAACTTTATTAACCTTTGAAGCCTAAACGTGGTACTACATGGCAGTGTCCAAAGGCAATACAGACACCGACTGCCCTGAAGTACTTGGACACAAACAGGAAATCAAACATTGAATTAGCAGTATCCTCAACAGCTGGGATTTTACCAAGAGATTTTCAGATGTGAAACATGAAGAACTTGCCATTCAACCTGCACTGGTTCTCCTTAAGTTGAAAGCACAAACAGCATGCATTTTTGAGGTAAGGCCCTGTAGAGCTGTAGCACCGCTTTCTGAAGGTGCACACAGCTCACTGCCATAGCTGCCTTGAAGTAAAGACAGGTGGCCTTACTTCCATTCACAAATAAGCCCAGGACTTCCAGCAATTAACTTGGCCAACACCTACCCTACACTTGTCTTTTGAGGGAAGAAAGACAGCACACATGATTCAACTGTAATGTATAGGCAGAAAAAAAATCTTAATCTTTCTGCACTCTTATGCCGTACAACTTTATTAGCTTTGTCCTGGGTGCACAAAGCAGAGGTACCTCAGAAGTGGTATCCTGTAGAACAAGTTTTACAGTTTATGTTTCATGACTTTTAAGTGATCAGGCTTCCCTGAAGAACCAGAGCTTCCACAAGAAGTCTAGAGTTGTTGGGTAAACTGCTTTATAAATAAACAAAAGTAAATTAAATGCATCATTAAATGAGAACATATATTGTTTCCCCAAAGCTTAATCTGAGCTATGCTTCAAGCAATTATTTATTTTGGTTTTGCTGAGACTGAAACAGAGTATCTTATTTCTATGAAAGTATTACCACAGAAGCTTCTGATGAACATCTTCCTGCAGCTGTGTCACTGTTGTTTGTTCAAAATGCACTGCACATTCAGAAAGCAGCTTATTAACGGCTGTCCTTACGATGTTTATCTATAAAAACACCAGTGTCAGAAAATAAAGCACTCTAAATCAGCACTAGTTCTGTATTATATTGTATTATATTATTACATATTGACACAAAGGGGCTGTGGCATCCATACCACCAAACTTCAACAGAAATATTAACATAAGCAAAATCATCTGAAGCTTTAGAAACACTTCCTCCAGATGCATCTCTGCTGGTTCAAGATGTTAACGTTCAGCCACTTAATACCACAATCATCAAGGTTACTCAGATATGCCACAAAACATACAGGCTACCACTTGCCTGGATTCTTTTCCAAATACAGAATTCCTTCTGTAAAAGTTTTAAGGATTTTCTCCACAGGTCCATAATCTTCACATGCATGGCTTCACTACGGGCAAATTGTGCATCACAAATTTGAAAATTTGGTGGCCTCCTGCAATGGGGTTAGCGTTGGCAGATAAGGAAACAGGAACTGGTATCACCCACATGGACTCATGAAATGTGTTTGACACTGTCCCCCACAAAATCCTTGTCTCTGAAGTGGAGAGGTATGGATCTGATGGATAGATCACTGGGGTGGATAAGGAACTAGCTGGAAGGTCACACTCAAGATAGTTGCGGTCATCAGCCTGCTGTCCAAGTGGAGCCAACCAACAACTGATGTTCTTCAGGGTCAATACTAGGACTGCTCCTGTTTAATACATTTGCTGGCAACATGGACAGTGGGACTGAGTGCAACCTCTGCCAAGCTGTGTGATACAGTTGACATGCTGAAAGGAAAGGATGCCATCCAGAGGAACCTTGACAGGCTTGAGAGCTGGACCTGTGTGAATCTCATGAAGTTCAACAAGGCCAAATGCAAGGTCCTGCACCTGAGCTGGTGCAATCCCAAGCCCAAACACAGGCTGTGTGGAAACCTGATTGAGAGCAGGCCTGAGAAGAAGGACTGGGGGGTGTCAGATGATGGAAGCTCAACCTGAGCCAACAGTGTGTGCTTGCACCCCAGAAAGCCAAGCATATTCTGGGCTGTATCAAAAGGATCATGAAGAACAGGTCAAAGGATGTGACTCTCCCCCTCTACTCTGGTCTTGTGAGATCCCACCTGCAGTACTGTGTGCAGTTCTGGGGCCGCCAACATAAGAAGAGCATTGACCTATTGGAGCAAGTCCAGAGGAGGGCCACAGAGATGATCAAAGCACCTCTCCCACAGAAACAGGCTGAAAGAGTTTGGCTTGTTCAGCCTAGAGAGAAGGCTCCATGGGGACTTAAAAGCAGCCTTCCAGTACCTTAAGGAGCCAAGACAAGAAAGCTGGAGAGGGACCGTTTACAAGGGCATACAGTAATAGGACAGGGGGTAATGGTTTTGAACTGAGAGATTTGAATCCTAGAAGGAAGAATGAGGGTGGTGAGACACTGGCACAGGTTGCCCAGAGGAGCTGCGGATCCCCCAGTCTCTGGAAATGTTCAAGGCCAGGTTGGAGAAGGCTTTGAACAACCTGCTCTAGTGGGAGGTGTCCCTGCGCTTTGCTGGGAGTTGGAACTACATGATCTTTAAGGTCCCTTCCAACCCAAACCATTCTGTGATTACATGACATGTGTAGCAGCATGTCCACCGTGTCCTTAAAAAGCCACTATAAACCACTGGCCATCACCTGCTCTGTATATAGAGCTAATCAGGGCATGTGAGGTTGTCATGGGTTCAGCAGTAGCAGTCATTTTTCTCCTTCTTGGTAGGCTGCTGCAGCGCTGTATTTTTGACTTTTGGCCTGGGAACAACGCTGATAACACCGATGTTTTCAGTTACTGCTTAGAACATTTTAGTCTGACCAAGGACTTTCTGAGCCTCATGCTCTGCCAGGGAGGAGGGGAAGTCAGGAGGAAGCAGAGACAGGACACCTGACCCAAACTGACCAAAGAGGTATTCTGTACCACAGCACGTCATGCCCAGGATGGAAAAACGGAGGGCAGAGACTGGGAAGGGTGGGGTTGACGGCTGGGTCGGGCTCGGTGTTGGGTGGTGAGCAGTTGTACCCTTTTCCCTTGTATTTCCCTTGTCATTATTATTATTGGTAGTAGCAGTAGTGATTTGTGTTATACCTTAGTTACCGGACTGTTCTTATCTCAACCTGTGGGAGTTGCCTTCTTTTGATTCTCCTCCCCATCCCCCTGGCAGCTGGGGGGAAGAAAGAGGGGGGAGTGAGCAAGCAAGCGAACTATGTGGCTGACTGGGCTTAAAACACAACAGAGGTCTTTTGCCGTATAAAGCATGTATCAAATCTGAAGGACAGGTCAAATACAGCTTTCTGTCCTGCATAACGAGAGTGGATACATGTACTTCCTCTGACATTTCTCTGTCTACAAGCTGCAAAAAGGCTGTAATGAGGAATACAGGGTTTTTTGTTTGTTTGATCTGGTCTGAGACAAGTAGCTTGATAAATTCTTATATATGTTTTACCTCTGATATGTCTTCTACTCCAAAATGCACATCAAATGTCAGTTCCATGTCATTTTCTGGAAGCAGGGGAGCTCCAGAAGTCTGACTCCAACCCAAACCGCACAAAACACCGGTGAAATACTTTCCACTTTTATCAAGTCTACATGGAAAAGAAGGAAAAGAGTCTCACCTCGAGATGAAAAAACTGAACACTCATATGCAGAGTTAAATGAATTTGTTTAAGCCATGCTAAGCAAGATTCAGGTGTTTTGAAGAAGCTAATACAACTGAGAGGCATTCATACTTAGTCATACTGGGTTTTTTTCAAATATAGCGACGAAACAAAACTAAAGTTCTAGTTACGGAAACATACACTCCTAAAACTTAAAAAGGAAAAATCATACATATGCAAAATAAAACTTAAGGAAAGCTAGCTTCACTATGTTGAAGTGACAGTGCATAGACACAAGAATTTAAACCAAATAACAGTAATGCAATTGCCAGAACTCTTTTACAAAAGAGTTTATGCACTTTTACAAACATCAAGGCAAGTTCCTCTCCTCATGTAGGCTTAAAACTTGACCAGCTCTACAGGACATCTTCCCAGGCTTCCAGCACAACTGTCAGGAACTGTATTTGCCTTACTGTGGGAGTAGAGCCTGCAGCACCATTTCCTAAGTACATGAAACAAATTATCTTAGCTACGAACTATACTGAAACTGATAAAAGATACAAGAATTACATTAACAGGAAATGCTAAAAGCAAGGAAAAAAAAAAAGCCACCAATTTGTGAGGGATCCTAAAGAAACAAAACAAAAACCAAACACACGCACACTCCCCCTTTTTAAAATGCATGAATACCTTAGTTCTATAGCAGGAGCAAACAGCATACTGAGGAGCGGAAGCAGGCCAGGAATTGGAGGCATCAAAGACGTTTCTTCTAAAATCAAAGCAGATCCTACAACACACAGGAAGAAAGAAGGAAAAAAAAAAATATCTCTATGGAGTATCTAATGAAAATGAAATCTCAAAAGGATGTAATACTGAACTACACTAACATATCCTCATAGGACTATTACCATAAAACCAAAGTCTGGAGAAAACTGTCCAAACACTTTTATTAAGCATTACCAGTTGCATTTGCTGATACAGAAGCAGAAACCAACAACTGCTCAAAGGGCTCTTCTGAAGCATCATGGAGAACAACGGAGTTTATACTTTGCTTTTGTATAAGAATGTTTCTGGAAAGAAATATTTTCAACATGAAAAAAAATGAACCAAAAAACAAAAAACAACACCCACACAGACACATTAAAAAAAAAGATATTATTTTAAATTCACAATCCAACCTCAATGAATAGCAGTTAACTGAATACCATTTAAAAGATGTAGATGATTAATAATCTCTTTGTAAGACATTAAAGCACCTAATAAAACTATCCTTAAATTCTTACATAGTCATAGTGTGTATATGAATGCAACTTAATCCTGACTACTTCAGTCCTTTCAAAGAATAAAAATTCTGTGAAAATCTGTTAGAGTAACTAGGATGGTTTTTGCCTAGATACTGAAAATTACATTTGAGAATGTGCTCGGGTGGCATGGTTTAGTGGGAGGTGTCCCTGCCCATGGCAGGGGGGTTGGAACTAGATGATCTTAAGGTCCTTTCCAGCTCTAAGTATTCTATGATTCTATACTTCACAGTGGAAGTCTTCTCATACCTGAACTGGGATACTCTTGTCATACTGTAGCATTTCAGCTCATATGGACTGAATGGGCCAAAAACTGTTACCTTCAAACAAAAGAGAGCAAATGATATTCTAGTTAGCCAGCACCTGGATCTCTCCAAATCAAAATACTCTGTAAATAAAAACCAAAACATATTTCAGCATATACTGAGCAACACTGAATTGATAAATTGATAAAGAGCGCTTTCATTTTACCCATCTAGAGCATTTGCTTGTTGAGGTACTTGAACAAGAATAATGTATTTTTCACAGGTGTTGGGGATTCACAACTTCCACCTGGCTTAAAAAGCACAAGTTCATACTTCACAGAACACCTAATAAAATCAGGTCACATTTTTGGTTACATGAGCAGTCTTTAATACTGAGAAATCTCTCACTTTCATAAAGTAAGCAGTTAAACAGCATTACTCTTGTGGGTAAATTGAGCATGAACTTGAAAACCTGAAATACTGTTGGGTCTGGAAAGTGAAAAGAATTATAATGCAGATGAGGGCTTAACTCGTAACCAGAATGCAGAGCAGGACGTAAGATTTTCATGTTTTATATTCCGGGTTAGTAGTGACTAAATAACACAAAATAAGGAAGAAAGAATGAATTCTAAGTTTGGAATTGGTAGTGGAAATAACACCCACTGTTTCATTACCATCGGTTACTGGAGTGTTCACTGCATTACCTATCCTAGCAGCTGAGGAAGAACAAAACACTGTTTATAGTAAAAATGATGTTTAAAATTTTTCTGGAAAAACAAAACAAAAAAACCCCAAACCAGTAGGATTGTAATCTTGCTTTTTGCCATAGCTTATGTAGTGAAGACTACCAGAGGTGGAAACACTGTGTTCAGTTTATTTTATCTTCATTCTGCAGTGGTTCAAAGTGCTGCCTTAGAATGTGTTAGAAGAGTTGGTTCACTCAGCTCTTAGGCAAAGCTTCATAACATTGGTAGAAGTTCCAAAAAGTTAGTCTCAAAGGTTCTCATTACAGCTTTCTACCAACAGAAAACAGAATATACTACGAAAGGCATTAGATGTGGTTTGGGTGTTAAAGATACTTTCAGTCTTCATCTCCATTCTGACACTGTAAGAAGCAGGGTCATGAAATGACTTACGAAAACCACCACCCAAGTTACCTTCCGTGTTGGCACATTAGATTTATGTTCAGAAAAGCAGTTTAACAATCTTTCAAGGAGATGCTTTTCTTCCTTTCTTGAAGATACAGGCATTTTCTCGTCTTTTACTTCGTCCAAAAATAATTCCCTGAGCAAACTATGGCTTTGCTACATAACAATGGAAGAGTGTTAAAACAATGAAATGGCTACATTTTTATTAATTTTATAAAAGAAGACCCTACATAAAGCACAAACTCACATACAAATACAAAACCCAAGGTTCTCATCACATTTTAGTTTATATAAAATATAAAAATGAGAGATAGTTGTAAGTATGAAACATACATTTTTTCAAAGTTTAAAAACCAGTGGAACAGTTCAGATGCAATTATCTCCTGGGAAACATCTCTCAAAAGATGTGTCAAAGCAGTAATGCTTTTAGCCAACAAATTAATATGAATTATGAACACACATATGCTGTCCTACTCAAGTATTAATCTTGCCTAATCCCATGGCATTAGTCAGGTCTTGAACTCAATTTTTCAGCACTTCAGCCTGAGCTGAAGTATATCAGTATAAAAAAAAAGTAGAAGGAGCTTTACTCAATACCTACTTGTGATTCATACGATTCTTCTGCTAGCTCAGCATAACATTCTTCAATCAGCACATCTCGAATATTCACAAGCTGTCGGCACCTCAAGTAACAGAAAATGTCTACATGCAGAACATTATGCACAAGTGAATACACCTTCACTAAAAGTGCAGAGCCATTTACTAGTGAGGCAAATCTTTGGCTAGCACTGTGACTCCACCGTTCCCCACACACAAGAGATTTTGCAGAAGGACGCATCTTGCACATCTTGAATTCTAAAGCCTAGAACAAAAGCATGGAAAACAATGCTTACCCCAGTAGAAATCAGCACAAAAATATTTTTTCCCCAAACTGTTTGAATTAGTAACTATAAATTACTTCATAATTATTGCAGTGGCTTATGTTAATTACTAAGACTGCTGGTAAAGCTACTGGCATAATTTCTATTCCATCACTGCCAACAGCTACACATTACATCTCATATGACTTCAATATTGTACATAGTTACTTATGAAACAAAACTAACAGAGCATAAATAGAAGATAATTTGGTATTAATTCACCATCCACATTAAAATCTAGGGTGTAGAGATGTCTTCTCTGTATAATCCAGAGTTCTTTTCAACTACACTGACAGAAAACTTGGCAAGACCACTGCAGCTATTCTGTTCCTGGCAGGCAAGAGTAAGTTCACATTTAACCCATTCCCTCAACCAGTATCTGTAATTATGTCTTCAAATGAATTTTCAACAAGAACACTGTGGGTTTTTTTCCAGCTAGTCATTAAAACCAGTCATTAAAAGATTAGGCCTGAAGCACATTTCCCTTTAATGCATGTGAAGAAAACACAAAAAAAGGATGCTTCCTGCCGAAATGAATTCTTATTTTTTAAAATCAAT
>JAOEHX010016616.1:0-10056 GCA_025448015.1 Bolborhynchus lineola | reverse complement strand
TGGTCAGAGTAAACATTACTGAGCAGCAACTGAAACCATCGGTGTTATCAGCGCTGTTCCCAGGCTGAAAGTCAAAAACACAGCACTGCACCAGTTGAGGAGAAAAATGACTGCTACTGCTGAACCCAGGACATAGAGCTGTGAAAACACGTCTCTGGATTCTGCAGAGGAGGTTTCTGGAGGTAAAGTAACTTCTAGCATTTTTTTTTCATTCCTTGAAAGTTTTTAGATCCTATTTTTTTGGGCAGTAAGCTGTTCTGTTCCTGACTGGTCTTGGAGAAAATTCAAGACAAGGAAGTGTTGACATTGGTCTGCATGAAACCAGCCAGAGAGAATTCCTTGGTAGCAGTTGATAAGGCTGGGCCTAGCTGTGGAATAGCTTGAAGGATATTTGTGTCTGAGTTACTCTGAGAGATGTAAAACACTGAATGCTTGAATGCAGTTTTGAAACAGTCAAATTTTGAGGAGCTTCCTGATGCAGCCATGTTCACTTGCAAGGCTCAGACTTCAACCCCTTATGCTCTTTATTGTGCATAACACAATAGCTGAAAGAAGTTGAGCTGCTGGAATGCAAAGACAGTTTGCAGGGGACCAGATGTTCAGCAATGAAACTGAAGCAGCTTCCCTGACTTCACAGCACCTGAGGATGCAGTGCTGGACAGTGGAACTGGAGCTGCAACACACAGCTCTCTGACTCCTCAAAGCCTGAGACAGTTTAT
This sequence comes from Bolborhynchus lineola, assembly GCA_025448015.1. Taxonomy (NCBI): domain Eukaryota; kingdom Metazoa; phylum Chordata; class Aves; order Psittaciformes; family Psittacidae; genus Bolborhynchus; species Bolborhynchus lineola. Next base: position 9,337 of record JAOEHX010016616.1, on the reverse strand, counting down.
TTGTCTGTATTTTCCTAGTTTGCTTTTAATGAAGTGTTCAAGTCTTTTGTAGTATAGGTGCATTGCTTTTGCAATGAAAGTCAAATATCAGCTAACATTTCCTCCTCATTTTTGCTTTCATTCCTTCATTAGAAATGAGAGCAAAAATATTCCATCCTAACAAAAAACATCAATTTTTTTAAAATCAGTAATTGAACCAGGAACTTGAACTTCTGCTTAGATACACAAATGTGTGCGGTAATCTCATTACCAGTATGTATTTTGATAGAACTAAGGGGTGCAGAGGACCTAGTGATCAACTGTGAGTGCTCCAAACAAGCTGGTTCATCCTGGAGAACTGAAGCAGTTATTGTGAATAGGCTGACATGAAACACTCTCCTGATGCTTAATGCTAAGGGAGGAAAAGGGTGAAGATATGAAACAGTGAAGGCTGATGTACTTGGGATCACATTTGGTTTATCTTCAGCAGCTCCTTTTGTGTTAGAAGGGACCAGCGTGGACTGTGAAGGAGAGAGCTCTGGCTGGTGAAAATCACTGTGGCTCTGCTGAAAACCTGTCAGCCTTCACCAACTCAGCATCTGACCTGTGCTCCTCTACGGTGATAAAAACCTGCTGAGGAGTCCAAAACATGGTGTCGCCACACCCAAACATACACTGGGACAAGTGACATTAATGTCTTCCCACTGCTTACACACCTTGGGGAAAGATGAGGTGGAATGAAGTGCTGACCTGAAAGACAAGAGCCCCCAAGGAGATAGGTGCTATCAAAATGTCATCTAGATAAATAAGGACCTGAACTCCTAGTATCTTAAGTAGCTAGACTATTGATTAAAGAATCATGATAAATGAGTATAGGGCTGTGAATTAAATCAATACCATCAACCTTAAAAAGTCAATCTCCTGTACCAGCTTGAATAGAGACACTAAAAAAAATGCACTCAGGAGAACCACAAATCCTTGGGCTGATGGTGGCCTTGAGGCTTTAAGTTTTTCTCTGCCATTTCTTTTTTCCTTTGTTTCTGTGAGTGAGCTTTGAAGAACTGGTAGAAGAGATGTTTATGCTTGCAAATATTCTGTAGTTCACAAAATTAGGTTAGACTGCCCATCACCAAAACCTGGGCTTTGGAGAAGCTATGAATGTCTTAGGCCATTGTTATGCAGCTCTTTAAGATAGAACTGATATTTCTGTGGCAGTCGAGCTGAAAATAAAGGGTCAGATTCTCGGCTGTGGTGGACAGACATTGACTCTTTTGATGGTAAGTTCACACTTGCAAAGAAAAGCTCTAAAATTGATTTCTTTCTTGAAAAGGTGAACATGTGCTTGGGAGAGTCTGCAAAAAAGTATTTCTATAGGGATAAGAGAGAGAGAAGTAACCAGGTTTTGGAAAATTAAGTACTCTTGCTCTGTGATGTGCTTCTCTGGATGAGACCTGGGAGGGGGTAGTTGGCCACTTTCTCATGCCAGGTATGGGAGCAGACTGAAAGAGATGGTGCTCAACTGAATCAGAGCACATGTCTTCCAGCAGGGCTCTGCATGGACAAGTGTTTGGTTAAAGATCTGTTTCTCAGGTCATCTTGGTTTTTTTATGTGAGCTGCAGCAAAGTCACATAACCTTTTCCCATCTCTGTTTTTGCATACATCAAAAGGAAATGATCTTTATGTGCCTGCCTCATTGGATGCTGAGATGATTCATGATTTCCCATTTCTTATTACTTCTTTATGTTATTCTTGCAGCAGAATTGCTCCAGGGTTGCTTAAAGTACCTTTCTTCATTTGCCTACATCTCTGAAAAACAAAGATGTAGCAACCACTGTTCAGCTGTGGCTGTTGGTTGGAAAGACTGCTAAAGATGTTTGTAGGAAGTATTGCTTTTGTTTTTGTGGGAGAAGTCCTAGCACACACAGTCCTTCTTCTTGCCCTTCAAATTACTTTATTCTTTAGTGATTTTAGAGGTTATAAGTATGATTGATTTTAGATTTTATAAGTATAAGGTTGATTTTAGAGGTTATAAGTATGACGTTATTTGTGTCTGACTGTGAGGAAGATACTTTCATCAGGGTTTCTGCACTGAGGTAGGATTCAATAAGCACAGACATTACCCACATGCGTATTTTCATGATGCTCTTTTTGTAGAGTTTTATCCAAATCAGAGTCTGTGAACAACCTATTTCTGACTGTATATAGCCATTGCTATGAGTTGTCTTATAATGCTATTAAGATGCTTTCTCAATACTAATATTAAGAACTGCATCTATGCTAGTAAACTATATGTTGATTTTAATAGAGCACCCTCTTGTCATTATTTTTAGGATGAAATTAACCCTATTCAGATATCTGGCACTTGTGCGTCACTTGAGTCATTTTTTGATGTGTTAATTGCGATTGAAATCATACATAGCTCTTCTGCTGGTTTACTTCACAGAAGTGAATTTCCTTTAAGAGACATAGTAACTCTTAAAGCAGAAATGCTCTCCTTCCCAGCAGCATCCTCATCTTCACCTTCACAGTGCTGATGGTCCTAACTAAAATGAGGAAGCAAGCTCTCAAAAAAACATGCTGGAAAGTAATGGTCAGAGGGATTGCTTGGGAGCAAGCTGTCACTGATGATCATTTATAGAGGCCAATAAACTCAGCAAGTGTTACTGCATAGTGAAGAGAAGTCCGTCAGAAATCAGGTGTCTACTCCAGGGAGTTTCAGTTCAGTCTTCTGTAAGGGTGACAGTCATTCAGAAAGATCAGTGGTGAGCTAGGACATCAAATTGCATTTGATCTTTACATGATATTTCTTCATCACAGAAATTTGTATTAAAGAAGGAAAAAGTTACAGAAATATTTGCTGTTGTTGGAAAGATTTTCCCAAATTGTGATTCTAGAAAACGAAAAATAAAATAATAATTAAAAAATGGACTTAATTAGAAGTGCTAAATGAGGATCATAATGAGATATCCAAAGTCTAGCCAAGTGAATTTAATCACTTTCTGATCCCAACAGCCACACAATTCAACTCTTTCTTAGCATAATTAAGCAAGTGACAATGAGGATGCTATTCCAAGACATGGTAATGAGATGCTGTGGGGCCTGAATTCAGCTGGAGGGGATTTCCTATTAAATATTTATTGTATGTGCAGCTTCTTCAGTAGCTAGAAATATAGGAAAGGAAATTTAGCCAAATAGAACCTCTTTTCTGAAATTAATCTGTGAAAAGCTGAAGAACTGTGGTCACTTCATTTTGGACTGACTATTATTTTTGGCCTGCAGGCTGCATTCAGAATCAATAAAAATCATTGGTTATAAAGGAGGAAAATAAATTGGAGGAAGTTGGAATGTAGGAAAATAAAAATGGAAAGGGAATGAAAAAGAAATAGGAATGTGACAAATCAATTAGGGAGAGTAGAAATGACAAAAGTCAACAGGAATTAACTAATGATGGGCTGTAGAATGCTGAAAGACCAGGAGGTTTAAGAGGAGGAAAAAATGTGTACAAAGGAAATTATTGGATAACAAAGATGATGGTATGAATCAGTGAACTGAAAAATAATAAGACTTCTAAGCACAGTAAACATTTAATTCTGGATCCAGGGAGAAATGAAGTATGCTTTCATCACGTTACTTTAGACACTTTATGGGGTTATGGAAGTCATGGCCAACCTATAGTTAACTGAAACTGCAGAAGAAAAGCTCTATCATGGCCCCAGGGATTTATAACATATTCACACATAAACAAGCCAAAGCAGAATGCAGAAGAATGCTGCTTAGGCTACAAAACTGAGCTGGAGCCTTCACAGCTATTGAGTTCCCTGACTCTAAGAAAATAGCCAGCTTTAATGTCCCTCAAGTGTTTTAGTCATCTTCTGTACGGTCCTATGATTATCCATAAGATAAAGGGAAAAATAGATGCAGAGCCGAGTTCATTCCTTACTCGTCTGGGAGCACCTAAAATTAGGTTGGATGGTATTGCTAGTGGCTTCTTTTAAATGCAATGGGTTCATGAGGAAACACGTTTTTGAATGCCTTCTTATTCCAGGTTGGAATGTGCAGGGGCAACAGGACCTGGGGGTTAACAGAGTGGTGCTGGTATAGGGGGACTTCAGGTCATGGAAGTGGTTGTAGATTGTCCTGTGCAGAGCCCACCAAGCTCTGATGCTTGAGGAGCAGGCTCTTACCCTGCTTCCATGCCTTGACTGCATTTGAGGGCTGCCATAAGTGCAAGGACTGTGGTTCTTCAAGGCCTTTGGCAACGTGGTTTTGGATATTCTCTGTATGCAGCTTATATTCTCTGTGGTTTTGAGAAGCAGATAGACAGCAGAGAAAGGAATGAGATCTGGGAAAGTAGTGCAGTATTACTGGCTCCCATGCAGAAACTGTAACCTTTCCCTCTTTCCTCTCACCCATCTCTTCAGCTCTTTGAGCTCACTGGTCATCTTTCCCTGGCTGTTTGAATGATGTCTCTGGAATATATTGGAATCCCAAAGCAAAACCGCTATGTAAATAACAATAATTCCTGTCATACTTGCTAAATGGCACTCATAATTTAAAAAAGTTTTTGGCAATAGCATCAAATTATCTTGATGCGAAAGCTCTTTTTTCTTGTTGAAGTACTGTGAAAGCTGTGAGACAGGAGGTGCAATTAATTATCTCACTTGGATTAAAAGCTTTTTTATTTGATATTTGATCTCTTATTACTTGATTTCCCACAAAATTGCTGGTAACATGCAGTCCCACTTAATAGCTCATTAGCACTCCAGTGTGGTATTTGTAAGGTGGTCAGGTTTGTGTATAATAAAGCAGTTGCTGGCTAGCAGTGAATGACTTCAGCTGTAATTAATTAATTAAGTGTGTGTAAAACATGGTTCATTAGCAAGGTGTGTGACAATCTCATAGTGTCCAATGCTGTCCCTCTAATCGTGTAATGGGCGTGATGCTGCTGCAGCATTGCTTCATTAGTTTCCTGCTTCTGCTAGTGTTGTTTAGGTAAAAGACCTCTGATTTCCAGGACTTGTTCCAGTGACCTGGTAGCTTTGGAACGAATGGTTTATGGTAACCAATCGAACAGCATTTTTTACTGTTTTCACTTAAAACCCACACAATTAGAAATTATTACTATAGCTCAGCAGCAGTAGCAGAACATTTGCTAGGGAAGCTGGAAATCTCAGTTCAACTGTAGTTCAGGCAATAACTATTCTTTATACTCAATTATGCACTGTATCCCATTAGGGAAGTCTGTGGTTTCCTAATGTAGGGTTTTTTTCCCCCTTCTGTGTTAAAGCAAGGTTGCAACTGGCTACAAGTATATTGGAAATTGGTATGATTGTACAATTATTCTGCAGGCTGTCTAACTTCTAGCCACTATATTTATCTGGCACATTTAAAGATAGAACAAAGCCAGGAGGTTCAGACCTTTAACCCAGGTGATGTTAAGTGTGGGAGAATGCTAATCTGGAGAACTCATGCACTTTGTGGTGTAAAGCCATTAGAAAGTAATTCTTCAGACCTACTAGTTCCAGAAATAGGTGAATACTTCATCTTCTGGGCCTTGATGGTGATTGTTCATGGAGGAAAGTCTTGAAGAGAAGTTTATTTGCACCACTTGAAACCTTTTGCATTCAACCTCTGTGAAAATGGGATCGATTAGTTCTGTCAACATCTTGTTTTGCTTTCATGACTCAGGCAAAAATGTTTCTGAGCTTTTGAGAGTCTGTGAATGTAAAGATAACAAAATCAATTAAAGGAAGTATGATATTTCCTATTGTAGTGAGTAGGGGCATTAGGAGTATTGCTCTTCTTTTGTTTCAGATAGGTTCAGTCATGCTGAGCCTGAGGTTTGGGTTCTGATGCTCCCATAGTTGTTCTTACGAAGGTATTTCTTTTGCTGTACTGCTTTGTGGTTAGGAGGACAGGTGCATTTGTGTTGTTAATGTTATGGTTTGCTGCTGCTTTGTTTCTGAAATGACTTCCTGGAGAGCTTTGGCACCCTGTGATATTGATATAAAAAGCCTGCAGTAAAGGTGTTGCTGATGTCTCTGGCTGTTGTTCAGAAATATGGTTTTACAGTGTTACTCCTGTATTTGACTGGTGCTTAATTAGCTTTTGGGGCTTGATGTTTGCCGTAATCAGAGCTAGCACAGGTAATTCCCTTCTCCAGGGGGTGCACTGGAGGTGAATAAGGTTATGGTGGCACTAGAAAAGAACAATGTGTATCTCCTGGTTCTGGTGCCTTCCATGCAACAATTTTCACAACTAAGGCATGACTTATTTCAGGACTGTTTTCTCTTTGGAGTTAGTGTGCTAAGTTCTCTATGAAAAATTACCCTTGCTGGCTGGAGAAATTCCCCGGCTTCCTTTGGATGAAGGACTTCTTCTTTGGTTATGGAGATCACTGTGGTGTGACTTTGACCCAGGCCTGTGGATTGCCTTGTCTGGAATGTCACCTGAAATGTTACTGAAACACTGCAGTAAGCTTTTTAATTAAAACATGCCTAGCCATCAAGGATAAAAAGAAAAAATGTAACCAACTGCATGGGAAATGACCCTGAGAACAGTGTCTCCCACTTCAAGAGTTATCTACTTGCCCTATTTCCATTTTATTGCCATAAGCATGAACATGGGCAGGTAGTTACCGGCCAAGTATGAATGTGCAAAGCTGCTCTTCCCACCCCTCCACCTTGAGCATCCCTCACATGCCAGTTATGTGCTGCCAGTGCCTTCAAAGCCATTAGTCCTCATTTCAGTCTTTTGAAGTCTTATCTTCCAAAGTTCCCCTGTAACCTGTTTCTTTCCAGAGGTAGGTAGTGAAACTTGTTCTTTTTGAGTAGTACTTTCTGAGTTGGTTTTTTTTTCTAATGCAGAGGGTTCCTTTAAAGCAGGATGTATTATTTCCCCTTCCTTGAGTCTTCTTTCCCCCAATTATTACAATTTTCAAGAAATGTAGATGCTCCTAATACAGCAGAGACCGTTCCACAGCTCTGCCTTTAATGGAGTGAGCAGATTGCAATAAGAATGCGGTGCTGCTCAGTAAATTTAATGACTTTATGAAGATAAATGTTTCCCTTCCAAAGACCCTTCTTGTCAGAATACATTTAATACCAACGTTCCTTTGAGAACTAAATTCCTGTAGCACTTTGCAGCATATTAGCATGTTTTTCTCACCACATGAAATTGCACTTCAAGCAAGAAATAATAATGTTTCTGCATCCCCTTGTACATTTTTATTACTGCCAATGAATAGGAGTAAATTAACTATTATGGCTAACATTATTCACAGGGACAAATTCCTAACTCATTTTACAGAGAATAATAAATAACTGAATAAATAAGATGCCTTTAATTTTACATGTGAATTATCAAAGATTCCTCTGAGTAGAAGAAATAGGGGCAGCTGACTTTACAAACAAGATGCAGCTCTACAAACGAAGTTAGATGTGTGTCCACTAATCTTTATTTCCTTTTGTCCTCCCAGAAGCATAATGAATATCCTTATTATTACGTGTGATTCCTATGAAAGCCAGGTTTCTCTTGTCTGATTGTTTGTCTCTATGTATATTTATCCAAATACTAGTCTGGGAGATGAGCCACATTTTGCTGTTAGTTGCTTGGATGCTACTCTGATTGATGGCAATTATCCTATGGTTTACTTCATCCACAGATCTTGGAGTACATCTTAAAGACAGAGTCATTGTAACCTTTTATAACAAGGGGAACCGAGGCTTGGTGATAGGTGTCCTGTAGTAAGTTACTATATGTAGTAGGTTGCATATGAGTCAAAGCTTCAGCAGGTCATGATGCCTCAGGCTATCCTGAAGGTTACTTCATCACTTGACAAAACTGACCCTAAACAAAAGCCTTTTTTCAAAGGGAAATGAAAGGTTTGAAATTATAGGGATCAGTCTTTATTTCAAGCATTTTAAAGTGTGATTAAAAAAGACTATAAAAATATAAGCATACTTTTGTATTATTCACCAAGAGCAGCAATTTAAATGAAAAGAAATAGTCCACAGTTTTGTAAATGGAAAAATAGAATATTTGCCCATGAATATGTTCACTCTGAGAAAAAATAATGCCATAAATAAATCCTTTCTCCTTCAAAATCTGATGGCAATAAAATCTTTCATTGAACCAAAATGGTATTTAACCAGGGCATTTTACGATTCTTCCTGAGTCTTTTAAAATCCCATTTCAAGTTCATGTCCTTAATCATTGTGTCTGTTTCTTGGTCTGTGTTTAAGCATGTACACACACACTTCTACATCAGCTTCATTCCTCAGCATTGCCGCATTGTCTTCTTCTAACAGTACTTGGGGATCCAGCAGTACCCTGCAGGTGAATTGGACTGCAGGTGCCAAGTGCAGGTGTCTGCACTTCCTTAGAGTCTGAAGATCCTTTCCCTGATACCTACTTCCCTTGGCTAACCTACAAGAATCCACCTTAAACCTTTAAACTGAAGAAAGAAATTTGCCAGTTCTGCATACGGAGGTGAGAAGGGCCAGATTTTGTATAAATTCTTTCTCAGATCACTGCCACTGGGTGTTGGAAGTGGAGGAGGAGGCGAGTGTGTACCCATGTATTGTGGCATCTGGCTTTTTGGTTGAGTGTCTCTGAGTGTGTAACAGAAATTGCCATCCTTAGGTCATTACTTATTCCTGGAGAAGGGTTGCTGGAAAGGTGGAGTCTTCATGATTTAACATCCATCTCCACAGTTCTTGTGTTAGATGTTTATACTTTGATTTCCGTAAAGGTGAGCATGAAGATGTGTGGGTGCTGTTATAATAGCTAAAGCTATCTAAAGGTAAGCCATGAAAAATGTTCTTACTGAATGGGAAGGTGCAGTAAAGGATTGGTGAAAGATGTCTCTTATTTGCAAATTTCCAGTTCTTTACTGGAAGCCCCTCCAACCACCAGCATGAGAAATTTTTATCATAAAGGTTTACTTGGTTTGGCTGGTCTTGTATTTTGTTGTGGAAGAAATGGGGGGAATCATAAAATCACAGACTTGGTTTGGGTTTGGAAGGAACCTTAAAACTCATCCAGTTCCAGCCCCCTGCCACGGGCAGGGACATCTTTCACCAGGCCAGGTTGCTCAAAGCCCTGTCCAGCCTGGCCCTCAACACTGCGGCTGCTCTCCACGCCGGAGCTCGGGGTCGATCGGACCCGGCTGCCGACCTTGGCAGCCCCGGGCGGAGCGGGGAGGCAGGGATCGCCTCGCCCCGTGCGGCTGCGGCCGCCTCAGCGGGCACTAGAGGGCGTCCTGACCGCGCCTTGAGCCCGGCGGGCGCTGCCGCTGCGGTAACTGCCGGAGCATCCGCGCTGAATTCTCCTTTGTATCCGTCAGTCACATTTTTT
>JAOEHX010016614.1:0-41940 GCA_025448015.1 Bolborhynchus lineola | reverse complement strand
GCTGCCTTTGTCTGTAAAGCTGTCTTTGGACACTAAGCTGGGTGTCAGGCTGGGAATGAGCTCTCTGTGACTGTAGTCCTGTTGGTATATGCATGATGTGCTGCCTTAAATGTCTTGAGTGTGCTTTTTCTCTTTTGGAAAAAGCCTGTCTGAATCTCTAGTGCTTGTTGATGCAGTGTCATATGCAATGGAAGATTGTTCTTTTTCTCCCCTTTCTCTCTTCCTCCCCCTCATTTGGGATAAGGATGCTGGAGCTCCTATGTCAAGCTGTGGTGTGAAGCTCGTGGGTTTGTCCCTGTTTCCTCCGCCTGCCCTGTGGAGTGTCGGCCACTTTGACTCTCTGAAAGTAATTGTGGATTTTTCCAGGGAAGGACACAGAGTATCAAAGTGAGTATCAATCAGCAAATGTTTTGCAGAGGTAAAAGTGTAACAAACACTGCCATGTTTTTCTTAGATCTCTAAAAGGTATGGAAGAAGTTGGGCTGTTCTGTCAGGGAATTGACGTGGGTGATGCAACCATCACCAGAGGACTGATCAGCAGAGATTTCACTCTGGTCATCACACACTGGCCAAACTGTAGTGTTCACCGCTGCTAGTGTTCTCACATAAGTTTTTCTGCACTGATCTGTGTCCCTATGTCTACCACTGTGCCATGCTATTACTCTAGCATAAGAAAGTGGTGCAGTTAAAGGTGATGCTAATTGTGGTGTTTAGCTCAGGAATATCGATGGCAGTAATATCCCGGTAAGCCTACATTTGAGCATCCTTTGCCTTAAAAGACATGGAGATAGAGGTGAATGTTTCAAAGCGGGAAAGGAGGGGAGGAGGATGTTTCTGTTTTCTCAGGCTTTGATCAAACTGGGAGCTGGAGCTCAAAAGCTTCTTTTGCCCCAGTCCCAGTGGCGGAGTTCTGTCAGCAGAGGGCGCCGGAGCTCCAGGGATGCGTCCGCACGGCGGCTGCCTGCTCTTGAAGGTGTCCCATGAAGGGTGATCCAGCTACCGGGAAACCGAGCTTAAGGAACAGCTTCCTGACAGCAGCCCTACAGCACCTTGGAGCAGCTTTCCAGTACCTTAAGGGGGCTGCAAGAGCGCTGGAGAGCAGTGCTTTGCAAGGGCACATAGTGATGGGACAAGAGATAGCAGCTTTCAACTGACAGAGGGGAGCTTTAGTTTAGACATTAGTAAGAAATTCTTCCCTGTGAGGGTGCTGAGGTGCTGGCACAGGTTGCCCAGAGAAGCAGTGGCTGCCCAATCCTAGCAGTACTGAAGGTCAGGTTGGATGGGGCTTGGAGCAAGCTGGTGCAGTGGAAGGTGTCACTGTCCATGGCAGGGGGTTGGAACTGGATGAGCTTTACGGCTTGTTCCTACCCAAACCAATCTGTGAATCCATGAAACTTGTACTGTGCCCGTATACTTGCAGTAAGGATCACCAGGTAGCTCCTCCCCACCTTAGAGCAGGAATGAAATATCAAACAGCATACAAGCTTCTGGAAAGTATTTCAGATGGGTTTCCACTTTGTTTTGGCTTAACATTCCCTTTTCTATGTGCTATTCTGCATTTGGCCGTGCTTAGCATCCTTGAAAGACTCCTCTGGAAAGGTAATGGAGATGGAGAAAAAGTCAGATGGGGAAAAGCCTCCAGAAGTCACTCAGACAGATGAGGCACACAGATTTCTGTATTCCTGGCAATATTTCTGCAGCAGTTCTCAAAGTGCCACCAATTTCCCAAAGAAACAGCAGCTCCTCAAGTTTGCTCAGTGCCTTGCTCGCTTCTTCACCCTTCAGTCTGTGGCAGCATAGTAGAGCCTCTCTGTTCTTTCTACTCTCAGCAAGTACAAAGCAGCCCCTGTCTCTGTGGTTCAGCACAGTACCTAAGCATGCAAGTAATCTCATCCCCACTAAGCAAAACACTTAGATATATGCTTACCTTTAATTATGTACTTAAACCAAAGACTTGTGAACTTGTATCCTCCTCTCCTGCTGGACAGCACAGAACTTAATGAGATGCTTAAAGTTCAAGAAGTACTCAAAGATTTCCTGGATCAGGATTTAAATAGAAGATTGTTCCACCTGGTATTTAAAACTAGATTATGTTTAATTTTGCAGTCAGGGCACTTCCTTAAGGTCACATCGATTTGCCATAAATAGTTCTTGGGAGCAATGTCCTTGAGGTCTATTCCAGGCCCCTTTGGTCAGACTCCTATTGACCTCAGTGGATTTATATCAGGTTCTGAGTCCCTGAAGAGAAGAGGGAAGGAAAGAGGCAACTGAGATCACATGCTGTGGCCTCACTTCCTGAGTGCCACTGGTGAGAGCCAGAGCTGGCAATGAAGGTGCATCAGCCTCCTCTCCCACAGACGGGAGAAGGTTGGGCAGGGTGGGAGGAGAGACAGCATTACGCCCTGCAGAAACCAGGTTTGCCTGAAAATCATGTCCTTCACCTGTCCTTTCTTTCACCCTCCATGTCCCAGATAAAGTTATGGAGCACAGAAGGTGAATTCAAAGATGTCCATTCCAGCTGTGCAGACAAAATGTGCTGCTATGCTGTGAGTTGCATTTTCTGTTGAGATTAGTCAGGAATGACTTGTTGCCCACAAGCTTTCAAACAGGGTGGTTACTTCTGTGTTGGAAGTCCAGAGAGCTGAGCATTGCCTGTATAATATGAGGCTGTAGCTGTGGTCCTTCAGCATAAACACAGCTTTTGAAGATCTTTTAGCTCTATTTTTTTTAAAGAGGTGAAATGGATAAATCAAGAAATAAACTTAATTAGAACATAGTCATAAATTTGTAGAGATTTACATGCCTCTAGATAGTAATATATCCACGTGTGGGGAGGAGGGGAAAATAAAGGAAAAAAACTGAGTTTGTTGAGTTTGTTTTGGTTTTAAATGTCTGAATGGGATACTGGAACCATCTTAAAGTGCACTACTTATGGCTCAGGAATTCACACATAATTGTGTGCTCAAATATAAGGTTTTTTTTCTTCATGCAAAGCATCTATCATCAGAAAGGGGAAACCGTTTCATTTAATTTGCATTCCAGGTTACTAAGGAATTATTTAGTTTGTTGCAGTAAGCCTGTGCAGTGTTTTGCTTAGCTACAGAAGCCAGAGGCAGATTGTATAATTCCTATTTCCTGATTATATGACATAAGTGAAGGGGCAGAACTTGGACAGCTCGGTTTACAACTGGGTGCAGAGTTTCGAGAGCTGTTAGCAAAACTGAAGCTATAAAGGGAGAATGTCTCCTAAAACCAACCTGTTTCCACCTCCTGCCCTGATATTCTCCTGAAGGATCCCTTCATTTGTGTCTCCAGTTTGTCATATAATGAGGTTGAAATGTAGCTAGATTTTATTAACATGAATACGTTAGTGGTGTGTGTTAAGTTGCAGTTGGTGCTTGATGCAATCTAGTTCTTACCTTCATCTTGCAGCTCTGAGACACTGCAAAGAGCAGAAGTTCTTCTCTGGGATGAGTCCCTGTAAAGTCTCAGTAATAAATCTCCTGCTATTGGTCTTCTGACAGATCCAGTGTACTCTGCCATTCGTGGTAGTGTCAGCCATGAAGTGCCCTTTTCCTTGCAATTTTCCCTTCACTCTATTTCTTAGGTTTTCCCTCTCTTTTTTTTGAGAGACAATTGTCTCCTTTCCTCCATCTACAGGCATTTTCCTTTTGTCCACTCTTTCTTGCTTCTGTTTCCTCCTCCTCTCTTTATTCCCTGTCTTTCCTTGGGTCTTTATGACCGCCTTCAGCATCACCTTCCTCACCTGTTTGGGTATGCCTTTCTCTGCAAAAAGAAATACATTCCTTTCTTCCACAGCCTTCAAAAGCCATTTGCCAACCTCCTGTCACTGCAGACCCCCACCTATTGTATGTGAGGCACCAAAAGATCAAATCTGAGCATCACTCATCCCCTCAGGCTTCTAGAGGTGGTGGTCCCAAGACAGATTTTTCTCCCTTTTTCCTTAGCTGCCACTAGCAAGAAGGAAGCAGCTACTTTCTCTGCAGCTTCGTCTCCTTTGCTTCTGCTGAAGTAAGCACGAGCTCTACTGCTGATGGTTATCCTAGCAGTGGAAAGCTGAGTCTGCTCTGCTCTCAGCATTACAACCTCTGAAATTCTCCTGCTGCTTTGTCCCTCATCTGTCTGCTAAAGACTAAAAACCTTCAGAAGGCAGACACCTCTTCCACTGCAAGTGAAATAGCTTTATTCCTTAAAAGCTTGCATCTGTTTTGCAGTTGAAAATACTTGATTTTCTGAGGTCCTAATTTGTCCCCCCTGTTCCACATACGTTAATTACCTGAGCATCAGTTGTCAGGTACTTGTGGAAAACATATGCTAGGGCAGCATTTGAGCACAAGACTTGAAATCCACTCTCAAACTTAGATGGGTGTTGTTTGGAGACATCAAACCCAGGGTTCTCATTGTGAGTCTCAAAAGCAGATATTACATTTGTCCTTTTGCAAAATCTGAAATGTGGCTGGCAGGATGCAGGGGGAAGCATGGGGAGAGAGGGCTGAGCCGGAAACCCATGTCCAAACAGCCCATAGCTTTGAACATGCTCAATGCAGAGGCTGGATCCAAATGTCATGGCTCATGCCCATCTCCATAAAGAATGAGAGCGAGAAATTAAACACCCTGTTCCTTTAGCTGACCAAGATGTTATGATATTCTGTAATCATAGCAGAAAGAGAGCAGCAGGGCCAAACTAAGTCTTGGCTGTTCTTTATCTCCTTGAATAGTACAGAAAGACAAAAATCAGATGGGATGAGTAAATTTTAGGCCATAAAGCATGTACAGATGTCTCCTCTGGAGAGGAGTGCCTTGCAGCTGGTAGCCGCAGGCTGTTTGCTGTGGAGCTGTACCAGCTCTATGAAAGGGGATAGGGTCCTTCTCCTCAGTCTCCCAGGCCAAGGATTAGCCAGGAACACCTTCTAGGCTCTAAGCAGAGCACTTTGTTTCCTTAACTTATTGATAATCCACTTTGCAATCACACCTATAGTAACTGTGCAGGAAGGCATGATTGCAGGTGTGGTATAGAACAGCCTTTCCAGAAGTGCATAAGCTTTTCTGCTAGCCCCCCACAAACAGAGCACTGGATTAAATGTGGTATGCTAAGACTCACCAGTCTGATGTTCAAATGTATCAGCTTGGCAGCCCCAAAAGCACGTGGTGCTGGTCCCTGGCAGAGACCAAAAGTTCAAGGTATGGGCCAGTGGTTCTGGAGTCTGCAGGAGGATGGAGGCACCCCCAAAAGGTATTATTGTAAATATGTCCTTCAGCTAGACATATAGGGCACTGTAGATGGAAATACTGTGGTGCAGTAGCTTCATAGTCTTACTGTTTGTATCCCAGATCTCACTGTGTTTCAGTTTGGGGCTCCAAAAAGTGCTAGCATAGAGGAAATGCTTTTCATGAGGTGCATCCTATGGCATGGGCTAACTATCCCACCACTGTGAAGTAGAGCAAGGTGATGCTGCTCTACTATGGCTTCTGTTACACAAATATTGACTTATGAGGCACTTGGGATGTAGCAGTGGGAGGGATGCCAGAAGCTGGGTGTAAGGGGTCATCCAAGCAAATGACTGTGGTGAGAGCAGGTGACCCCCATGGGGGAACTGGTAGCAGAAAGCATGGCTGTAGGAAGAGACGCTGCTATGGAGGTTGCCAAGTCAGCCCTGGCTCATGCTTGGCTTCCCGCACACGTGCTGCAGCTCTGCTACTGCTGCTCCCCTTGTCGGTGCTGGCACCTTCCTTTCCCTTCTTTCCCCTCCCAGGTTCTGCATTGTGGCTCCTGTGCTGTGTATAGAGGAGGTTCTGTTTCTTGTTCTTGTGCAATACTAGTAGCACTTGGTTTAAATTTAATTTTTTTCTTTCCAACAAACATTTTTTTGGCAGTGCCTTCTTTGCCCTTCAGCTGTTTTAAATGTTTATTTCTCAATCTGCACATGTTTGACAAAGACAGCACTTACACAGTTCCTCTCTGAATAACTCCCTTTCTCCCTGGAGCCAATAAAGAGATTATAAAATGAGACACTGCACTTCTGCGTAAAGCATCTAGGTTACCCATTGCATTTCTCCACACTAGAAGATAGTGCTGGGATATGAAACCTTGAGAAGATCGTGGTCCAGCAATCCAAGGTGGTGCAGCCAGATCCTTCCAAATGCTGCTTTGCGTGCTGCTATTTTTCCTGGCACATAAACTTACCTTTGGGGGCGGGGAAAGAAGCTTGAACAAACATACCTCAACTATCTGTTTGTAGCCCATACTTACCTTCTCTCTTGTTCTCTAAGGTCTTGAAATGTAGTTAGGTGCCCACCCAAAACAGCACAGGCTGAAATGGTGTGTTAGGATGGGCATTAATGAATGCATGTACGCAGGGTACACAGAGATTTACCAGTGAGATAAAATGTCTCAAGACTTTGTTGCTTTTAGATAGACAACTGCATTATACATAGACATAGATTCCTCCAAGAAAAGTTTGAGCCTTCCAGTGAATTATCTCATCCAAATAAGCCATCAGTGACTAAATGACCAAGTATCTTCTCTAAGTTCTGCATTACTTATGTTTAATCCACTGATTACACAAAGAAATAGATCTCGAACAAACCCTGCTCTACAGGAAAAGGGGCTTTAACAGAGAAAATCTGTTTGAGTTTTTAGGGTAAAATAAGCTCAAGACTTCTTCCAAGTTTAATTCATATTAAAGATGATCTAAAAAGACAAAACCATAGAGTAGTTTGGGTTGGAATGGACCTTCAAAAGTCATCTAGTCCAACCCCCTGCAATGACAACTTCAACTAGATCAGATTGGTCAGAGCCTCATCCAACCTGACCTTGAACACTTCAAGAGATGTGGCATCTATAAGCTCTCTGGGAAACCTGTGCCATCAGTTATTATTTAATTATTATTTTAATTCTTACTAATTTGTTAGAAATGATACAATGAAACAGTGGAAAAAATGGTCCATCTTTCCCACCCGTAACTTCTGCCCCCACATGCTTATACTTCACATTGATCCTGTGAGTAAATCTGAAATTCAGTGTTACAATAATAATAAATAAATAATAATAAATTTCCCATAGTACTTCTCAGGGTTCAAAATGAAACCTTAGAAGAGGGCTTTCTTTTCCACCACCAACTTTACAAACTGGACGAAAGCCATCATATAATTTATACATCTCAGGAATTGCAAATTGATGGCTGGGGCCGTGTCTATGGAATAGATTTAATTCACTCAAATTCCTTGTAAATTTAGCAGAATTGGTCTGATTTGGAATTCTGGCCTGAGCCAATAACTCACATTATGATAAAAAGTGCTGCTTTTTTTCAGCCTGCAAATTGAGTTAGATGCGCCCACTATTTGACTGCTTCTTTAATTTCTTTGCAGTGGAAATCTTTTTGCCAGTAATGAATGCTTGAAGTTTGCAGCTGCCTTGTTAGTCACATTACAAATATGGGCTGAAATCCTGCCATTGGCGAAAATCTCCTGGAATTGACTAGACCCAGGTTTTCCCCCACTGGCTACTATCATTCTGCCTCCATCTATCTGTTTAATTGCTATAATGAGATTTGCAAAGGGCCGGCATAGAAGTCAACTGTAAAGTCCAAAGTGAGTTATTGCCTGAAATTCACTTTCCATGAGTATTCTTGTGGAGAATGCTGGAGTGCTGAAATGTACAGGGAAAATGAGCACAACAGGCCTGCAAACATCATTAAATCCAAACAGTTTAGAGTTCAAATTACCTTGCAAAGGGCTTTTTTTTTTTTTTTTTCAGTATTATTTCAGCTCTGCAAATTTCATACTGCAAAAATGCCCATGCAAAAAAGTAAGCTAGGAAACTGGATGGGTGAGGTGACAGAGTCTGCCAGACACCCCGTGCACCTGAAAAAATCTGCTGTGAGGTTTTCCCTTCCCAGGAAACTCACTTGCTGCTCCCAGGTGAGTTCCTGGAGAGATTTGTTGCTGGGCAGAGATGGACAGCACCCCACAAGCCCGCAGATGCGGTCCGCCATCCCTTGAGTCCCTGGACGCCATGGACCCTGCTCCAATTGTGGTTTGCCAGTGGGATCCTGGTGCAACGTCTGCAGTCATGAGGAGTTCAGCAGGGATGACTTTCTCAAACCCAGAAGTAACAACCACTGTCAGGATGTCACCTACTTGTCTCACTTCAAATCACTTTGACATTAAACAACTGACTCAGCTGCACTTTAGCCAAGAGGAAGCAGCCTTTCCTTATGCTGAGATTCAGTGTCCACTTTTATCTTGTTTAAAGTCTGAGCCCATGGAGACCTTTAGTGAGGCAGCTGCACTCCACCGTAGAGACCATTAACCTGGCATAAATTTCCATTTTAATGATGCAATCTTTTGTTATGATATTTATCAATTCCAGAAGTATTTACCCTCTGCTAAACATCTGCAGCTCAAATCTGTCTGGCAGTTGTTGTCTTGGCCTACCAGGTCCTTAATTTTTTGCCACAGGAATGTTTGGCTCCAGTAATGTTGGGCAATCCCCCATGAACCTTTTGCTGGCAGACAGGAAAAAAAGGTCATGTTTCTTGCAAGATCTGCAGGCTTCTTCTCAAAGTTCTTCACTGTGCCTTGCACCACAACAAAGGAGCAAAACAGCAGTAGATATGGGGACCTTGAGTAAAGGAGAAATCACTGAAGCAGAAGGCTCAAATATACAAAGCAAAGGTGTTCTCCTCTCTATAAGCCTAAGTCATGAAAGAGAGGTCATCACAAGAAGCATCAGGCAACTCCTTTTACTAGAAATTGCATTCAAAATTCTGCACTCTACTAAAGGAGTAGTGGATTAATGCTTCCTAAATTAATTAGTGAACGTGAAGTAATAGACAGAGGTTCTCACAGTTACTAAAAGTTGAATTTTGATGGATGTGGTGGCTCATTGCTTTGCTTTTTTACTCATATGTATTACATGAACCCTAGGTGGACCAAACTGAAAATCAGCATCTTATGCTCCTTTCCCCCCCCTGCTCTGTCTTCAGGAAAGTGAGGTGAAGGTGTTCATGTTTGGAGCAGAAGTGTCAGCTGAACACACAAGTTAACATAGGGGGTATGACAGTGGTTGATATTTCTAGAAAGCTCTGAAGAGGGATAAGATTTTCCAATGGTAAAATTTAGGCAGGGGGATGCTTTAATCGAGAAAGGTATAAAACTGTCAGGATCTTAAATCCTGGTTGCTAGGTATCACAAGATTTGTGTTACTCTTGGTAAGTTACCCTGTCCATCCTCATTCTGCAACATAAATAATGCAGCAGTGGCTTCTTTCACTTTACTTACAGTATTGCCAAATTGTCTTCCAATATTTAGTCTGGGACTTGGGATTCCTCCTTCTAAATCTGTGGTTCTGTTGTGAAAAATTAAATGATGCCAGATGTGGCTCAGTGTCTGAGAACAACTTTTAAATGCTAAAAATTAGGAAGCTCTGGAATAACATCCTAAGGAGGGTAAGTAGAAAATGCTGCCACTTGGGTGCCTTACAAATCAGTTGGATAAACCATCTGAGACCACATGGCAGGGGACACTTCCACCCAGCATGCTCTGCGGCTATGAAATCACTTACTTGTATAAGCAAGATACTTTGTGATGAAGCAGTGTTCATATTTATTCATACCCAGAACTGGTTTTCCCTCTTCAAAATGAGTAAGACCAACACCCACTCAGTTCCAGCAATTACATTTTGTCATATCTATATTTATGAAAGAGTGAAAAAAGGCTGCTGTCTAAGAAGGTTTCTCCATATCTGAAAGCAAATAACATCTATGACTGCTATATGAATTCAGATTCCTCAGACTTGAATTTGTCAGAAAATCTTCCAGGTTTGAAAGTGTAGAGTTTGTGATGACATTTACAATTTTCTTTTGGCAACATCTTACAACTTTTTGTGATAAATTGGCTTTTCCTTAAATGGTAAACTTATAACAAACAAATCATTGCTTGTTATAGGTTCAACTGAGCTGATGTGCAGCTTGTTTTCTCTATATTTGCAAGTCAGCAGATCAGCTATGTTCTTTACTATTACATGGATTTTCCATCTCGCCTCAAAAGTTTGCGTAACATTAGGCTATGGTTTTCATATTCCTCTTTTCTCACTGAGGAGGTTTTGTACAAGCCATTCCTCCTCTGTGTAGGCATAACAGGTGCAAGATGGTTATTCAATCGAAATTCTAGTATATATATTTTTAATTTGCAAATTCTCCATCATTCTCTTTCCACTGCCTCACTGGAGATCTGTAATTGATTTTCCTCTCAGCTCTATCACTGCCTTGGACTTCCAGCAGTGGCATTTGCTCCAAACTCTTACACACAGCTATCAACTGCATTAAATACAGCAACTCTGTGTTTACTTACCTGGTTGTACTTGTTGGAACAGCTCTGTGGCCTTTATTCATGTGTGTAAGGAATTGCTTTTGCAGTCATGGCTTGGCAAAAAGCAAACCAGGAAAGAATGGCCAGATGAGTTTGTCAGACTAGTTTTCTTCTTGCTTCTAGTGCTGATTTTTTGTCAGCTTCCTGAGGAAGTGAAACATGAAGATGTTTGATACTTTGGTGGAAATTGAAATTCATTTATATTCCTGAGGTAAAAAGAAAAATAAAAGTCTGCTTTACCTCTTACCATACTCTGCATCTTCCGCTGAGCAAACCCAAGTCAGGTCAGGGAAGCGTGGTTTCCCATTACCCTGATAAAGCCATCTAAGATTGGATTTGGAGGTTGCCTGAAGAACGCGGATATTTAATTGAAGTAAAATATTCTAGCTCTGTGAGACTTACTGACTCTTCTGGCCCTACCCCTTGTGCCATAGTGATGTAAGCCTTATTAAGTATACACATTTCT
Organism: Bolborhynchus lineola; assembly: GCA_025448015.1. Classification (NCBI taxonomy): domain Eukaryota; kingdom Metazoa; phylum Chordata; class Aves; order Psittaciformes; family Psittacidae; genus Bolborhynchus; species Bolborhynchus lineola. The sequence goes on along the minus strand of JAOEHX010016614.1, from coordinate 31,082 downwards.
TCCCACCAGAGACATGCTCCTTGAATCACCTCAGGGACTTTATCCCTGTCTCCTGCACTATCTGTAGCCTTCACCTTATCTCTTTTTATATCTTTCCAAGGATGATTAGCTTTACTAACCAAAGTTTATTAACCTTTTCTTCCTTCTTTTAGGAAGCCTTGTGCTTTTGGGAGCCTTGCAAACAAATTGTCAAGGTCAATGCCACCATGTTACCTTCTCCATGTAGATACCAATGCTGAGCAGAAGTCACAGTGTTTACAGTGGGATACTTGTTAGGAAGGCATATGGGTCACCTGGGTGACTGCTGGATCTCTGCAAAGTTCCTTGGGTTGTACCTACTGCTGATGTTATATGCCACCCGAATCAAGTGGCCAGTATAAATTTACTTAGATATTCATAACCTCAGCCTGGTACTGATGGATATTCGTAAGCCAGTGTGACTCCTGCAGGTGGTAGGGCTGTTTATGAGCTGGTTCCCAGGCAGAAATGTTGCTGAGGCAGGTAAGAAAGTGAAAAAGATGACAGTTCCTACAGGAAGAAGGTCTTGCTCAAAGTTGAGCTCCTTCAGATTAGTAGTGCAACATTTAGTCCTATTAGGTCCTGCACACAATTGTAAACCAAAATATTTCTTTGCTTCCTATGCCAGGGCCCAAGTTGTTGGTTGAAATTGATGCAGTAAATCATAACATTAGGAAAAACATCTTGTTCCATATATGCTTCTCAGCATATTCTTATTACATAAGATTAGAAACAAAATAGAAAAAAAAAATTATATTCCTATCCCTTATCTGCAAAGGTTGACACTCAGTTAAAATGACTAACATTTCCATATGGAGTCCAGCTGCTGAATGCATAACTGAAATGGAGATACAGGGTATAAATAACCAGCAAGATCGTTTTCTATAATGCAAACCCTTACTATCCAAAATTGCTCATGGGATAAACCCTGTGAAATAAAAGAAAAAGAAAAAAAAAAGAGCACAGGAAGTTTCAAAAACAGATTTAAGAGACAAGTTCTCTTCATATTTGTCTGCTAGAGATTTTATAGTTAGGTGGACAGAGTTCCCTGCCCCCATGCTTTCTGCACAATGACAGAGAACCCATCACATACCAAGAAACAGAGAGCTGAGAACAGGAGTGGGCACCCCTCTCTCACAGTCTTGTTCTGAGAGCTCAGCAGCTTGCAACATGTACTCCAAAAAGTCAAATCAAGTAGGAGCATGGAGGCTTTGTCAGGGACATTTTCTCATATCCTTTTGTGAAACCTAAATGCTTTGCAGACCTGGGGTGTCCTGCCCTCAGAAGGGGACACCTATGTAAATTTTAGCATTTTTAACCAGTAACCCTTCACAGAATGAGCTACACAACCACAACTCCAAGAATGGATGATACTTTGTATTCAGGAATATTTTATTTGAATCCCTTTTCAGTTGCAAAATCTTTATATTGTTATATCCTATCACTGCAAATTTAGTGTTTAAGGGTATAAAATCTGCTGATTCAAAGCTCTATCCTGAATCTTCTAAAGCTGTGATATCACAGGTACATTATACCTTCCCAGCATAGCTGCTACGTGACTAATAATGCTATGTAAATCAGATTTTCACTCTCAGATTTAGTAAATGAAAAAGTTCATCCTTTCTGCTGTTCTTTTTAAAAATTAAATGCTTCAAGTTAGTTTCATCCTTTCCCAAATATCAGCATGGTTGACCTATTTCAGAAAAGTTATTTAAACTTTTAGTGGTCACACAGTTCTTCCCTGGTTTTAGAATGAGAACTGAATTCAGTACCTATATTGTAACTGATGCATTAATTGTAACCGCTGTGTAAAGCACTCAGGATCTGCAAGTAACAGAAAAGTTTGTTTAGAGGTAAATGAGAAATGTAATATTTGTCACTGCTGTGAGGTAGTCCTCAAAAGATAAGTTACTTCAGACAACAATGATTATGCTGGAGAAGAGAATAAGCTTCCTGTAGTGAGAGAGCTACATTTCCAAGGTCAATATTTTCCCTTCTGCTCTGTACAGAAACTAAAGAAAACTTCTGTGCAAGCTCTCTCATTTAAAATTTGAAAGAAATGTGGAGAGCAAGAAATGCATTTCTGCTGGTTTTGCATGTCATTTAATCTCTTTTAGCAATACAAAGCTGTTAAAGTGACAGCTTTAGATATTTCAATCTTTGGTTAAGGAAATCTTCACTGTTTTGGGTTTGACAGATTTTATTAATTTATTTGGTCACTTGTTTGGAAATGGAATCAATACTTCTAAGGAATAAGCATGATTAACAAAGTACCAAAAAATAGATTGCTAACTACTGAAAGGGCATGCTGCTTTTTTTGGAAGAAGAGACCTGTGTGTCTTGGCTTTAAAACATGCTCTCCCGACAATTTTTTGATCCAGAAGGTCTAAACATTACTTCTTAACTGGCAAATCTAAGTCATGATTATCTTTCAGAAATCACCTCTGCAGTCCCACCACAGAAGAGTGTGGCTGGGCAGAGGGGAAGCTGTGAGAGTCTTGGATGAGAGGCTAATAGATGCTTATCCTTGCAGTGACAAACAGATTTCTGAGCATTGTATAGACCAACTCAAAGAATCCTGCACCGCCAGTAGATCAGGAAAGGTAGCTCTGCCTCCAGAGCAAAATACTAAAGGCAATATAATAAGTTGAATTCTGCTATATGCTTAGCAAGCCTTCCCTCATAAGTAATTAAAAAGAACATGCAAAGATTGTTTTTCTCAGTGAGATTAAGAGATCAGAATCAATGCTTGCACGGGACAGACTTTCCTGCCACCACCGTCAGACTAAGTCAGTCTTGCAACACAGCCCTGTCTTCATAACTCTTGGTGCAATCGCATTGCTTCTGGAGTGAAACCTCTCAGGTTTAGGACAACTTTTGGTTGCAAAATAGGCACAGACCTTTCCTTGAGAAAGCTGTCTCCATGTTCCTCCCAGTCACGGCCTGTGCACTGTCAGCTCCAGAGCAGTGACAGACCATAAGGGCCGCTTTGGAGCCTAAAAAGAGATTGTCCCCAACATACTTCTTATCAAACTGATTCAGGGCACCATGCACAACCTCCAGTTTCAGGAGTGACCATGGTGCCATACATGACATTCTCCTGTATACACACACATACACTCCCCCTGCCCCCCATATATATACAAACACATACATATAAACAAATATATTAGTTCTGGTTATTTAGAAGTTAATTGTATGATTAGCAAAGAACAATGCATTAAATGAATCCCTTGTGTAAGCACATTGTTTTTCATGAAGTTTTACCAGCAACGATAAGGGCCTCTGTTCATATCTCCCAGCTTTCTGTGTCTGATTATGGAGAGAAAAGAAGTTTGCAGCCCAAGAAAATATTCTGTCTGGAAAAAGTGTGAATTTCTGAGGCCATTCTTCTCTTGAAGTTGTCAGTCTCTTCCTTAATTATTATAAACATGTTAGTTACAGTAGTTTGCTTTGGAAGGTAAACAGAAATAAGACATTATGAAAAGTGATAAAGTAGGAGATACCACAACTATGCCTAACTCTATCTGTGGATTCCCATAAATGTCAGTATTTTCATTAGATGACTGGAGTTCTTACTGAAGTGGACAGCACTGTTCCAGTAAGTAATTTTCTCTCTTGCTCTCCTTTGAATCTATTCAAGCTACCTCCTGTTGTTTGTGCATCTCGTCCAATTTGGTGGACTGTTCACAGCATCTGAAAGATCAGAAAATAAAACATATCTTCCCATCTTGTTTGTGCCACCTGGAAAGCAGCTTTTCGCTCTCTTTGATTGATCAAGATCCTACCCTTTCCATTTGGTAGACAGTATCATCATCTGTGCTGTAGGCATCCCGGATCTAACAAAGGTGGATGCATATGCCTGCATGAAGCACAGGCAACAGATTTCACCAGGCAGGGCAGTGAGCTTATTGGAAAACCTTAGTGGGAGTCCCATTCAGCAGCATCACTGGCTTCATTTCGTTTGGGAAAGGTGCATTGCCAGAGCCTGCTGTACTCTGGAAACTCACACTGAGATTGTCAGGGTGACTCCCGAACCTCCACTGCCAGAGGTGTCTGTGGGAATGAATTCAGTTTCTCTTTGTGTATTTGTTAAATAAAAGAGCTGGTTTCATTGGTATCAATCTGTCCATGTTTTAGCATCTAAGAGTTACAATGTAGAAGTTATAAATGTGAGATTTAAAAAATATATTCCCATGATTAAGGAAAATCCACTCATAAAAAAATTCTGATCCTTCCCTTCAAGCTGTAATTGACTATAAAAACAGGAATTCCAATATCAGATCAGTGTTAATATTTCTAGGAACTCATAGACTCTAGCAATATTCCCCAAAAGCATAACACAGTCTGAAATGTGTAAAAAAAAAAATAATGAAAATATTATAAATATAATAATATGAAATAATATAAAATAAATAATAAAATCTGAAACGTGTAAATAAAAAACATAGGAAAATTTTGCTCATATATTAAGACAAATATCATATCATGTTAGGAGATGACTGGGTAGATGGTGAGGTTGCTCAATTGCTCTGTTGTAGAAGTATCTGACAGGCCCTGCTCCATGTCTCCAGGTTTCTCCTGGTGCAGGCAGTGCTGTTGTGCAAGTTTGCCTTTGTGCTGTTCTCGTGCTGCTCTTCTGCATCCTCTGAGCGTGTGTGATGGAGTTATGCAGTTAGTCCTGCAAGTCCATTCCTCTGGTCACCTTACAGCATCAACTGACAGGGCAGATATTTGCCTTCATTCTTGCCATGTGTCTCAAATGCACCCATTTCACTTGCCAGAGGTATGGAGCTATAGAGCCCCTTGATAGCGCCTGACATCCGTTACAAATCCATTCCGTTTCTCATTTTCATTCTGTTTAGCATTTCTGAGGCATTTTCTTTCAAAACCTTTCGGTTGCCTGCCTGTGTACCTCTGGGGAACATACGGGTTTCACATCCGTATGTTCAGATGGAAATAACATTTGAGTTGAAGATTCATAGTTTGGTCTATGAGTTGCTGATTTGGTCTGTAAGATGTGGATTTTCAGCAACTGAATCTTGTTTCAACTGGTAAATGCAGCTGCTGCCCTGCCAATTTTTGACCTTATTTTCTCCTGGATATCCCCATTGGCTTGCCTGCTGCTGCCAAGGTATGTAAATTGACCTATAGGTATTCCCTTGCCCTCTAAAGCAATTCTTCAGCTGGGAGTTGCTGGGGCTTACATTAGATTGACTTTAGAAAAGTGATTATGAATCCCATCTGCTTATGATTAAAAACAATTTGTTGTGACTACATGAGGAAATGTTATTACTTTTGTACCCCATAGCTGCTGCCATGGTGTAGTTGGTTTTCAAGATTTCTATCTTCTCAAAGCCTGTGAATACTCCCAGCTCTCCTGCTCTGCTACCAGCTTCATGGGAAACACATGCAGCAACCCTAGCTGCAGTTCTTCTATCTCGCTTAATTTAGGCTAGTGGTCTTAAGGTGGTGGTAGTCAAAACTATTCCAGTTTACTTGTAAAGTTATTTGCTGTCTTTTCTAGATTTTTTTCCTTCAACTTAAAACTAAAAGAAAGTTAGGCAAGCAAGGGTAAAAAAGAAAAGAAAGAAAGAAAAAGATGCATTTTGTACAGTCAGGTGTGAATAGATGTAGTGTTTGGCTGAATTTGTCACTTCTGAGTATCCCATACACCAAATGTTTTGATGTTTTTGGTCTGCAAAATATATTTTTACCCACCATCAGTGGAAAAAATGCCAGTTGGCAGGCATGATCATACCTGCGATGGGACAGACACAGTAGTATGACAAAAAAAGACCAAACCTCCAGAAGCAAAATATTCACAAACTCCAAAACTTTGGAGGAAAAGCTCTTTTCTTTTTCTCAGTTGGTTTTCTCTCATTACAACAAAAGTGGGGTTTTATGAGTTTTAAATTAATATTTAATTAAAAAGTGGTTAGCAGGGGATTTACTTGGCCTGTACTGAGGCTCCTTTTGGACCTTTCCCACATAGTCGTCTTGTGCACCAGAGATTTTCTGGGCAAACTTTTGATTTAGCAAGTGCAGTAGCTGCATGGTGTTCCTAAAAACACAGTGGTCTGCATATACTGCTGCAGTGGTGTGTGAGAGGATTGTATGTGGCAAGGGATTACACACCAAAAATGCAGATATGTGCATGTTCCTTTTATTTTCAGGAGGTCATATTGTCAAACTGCATGAAGAGATGAATAAGAGCCACAGGTTCATTATAATTTCATTATCACTAGTCTTACTTCATACATTCTGTTATGTTTCTTATTCCCCATTCACTGAATACTTAAAATATTTTGCTTACTTCTTAATACAAACTTTCCCAGGCACTTTCATAATTTTTCCTGCTCTTCCTGGGTGTTTGCAGCTGCTAGTAACCAAGATACTCAAAACCAACCTATTTTGTGCTTAGATGTATATAATACAGAATTGTATATAAAGCTTACATATTCTGTGTACTTCTGTTAACATACATAAAGTTATGCAAGCTGTGCAATGCTTTGAAAGCAGTCTTCATGTAACTGTTTATCCATGAGCTGGTGTTCCTAAGTGTAAGTAAAAAAAGGCTGCAGGCACTCAGTGGCATTACTTCAGATTCACACAGCTGGCATCCTGAACAGAATTTTGTAGAATCACAGCATGATTTGGGTTAAAATGAACCTTAAATCTCATCCAGTTCCAAACCCTTGCCACAGGCAGGGACACTTTCCACTAGAGCAGGTTGCTCCAAGTGCTGTCCAACCCGGCCTTGAACATTGCCAGGAATGGGGAATTTGGTTCAGGAATGGCAATTTCATACACAGTCCTTGTACCTGAGAAGTTGAAATTGATCTTCACATTTGCTGTTTTGAAGTAATTCACATTGAGCTTTTATGGTTACAGTGGCACTGGATCTGAGCCAAGACTCTCACAACTCTGTCATGGGTGTTCAAAGAAGTAAATTAACATATTCACCACCCTGAGCCTGACCAGTGCAGTGTTGGTGAGATGATGGTGGTGCTGAAGCTCCTGCCCAGGCTGCTGCTCTGCACGGGAGCCTAGTCTGTTGGTCCTGGCAGTGACTCATTAGAGCCTGAGTCTGTGTTATGTGGTTGCTAAGGTAACAAGATAATTGAAGTAATTACCTTTGCAAATTCTCATGTTGATACTCAGCATGTAAGCCTGCCTGTCATTGGGCAACCTGAGGCAGGCAAGCTGGAGCCATCTCTTCTAGAAACCAGAAATCTGTTTTCACTATGGGGAGTGCATATTCTTGGGAGGGTTTCGGAGTGTTTTGTTTTGTTTGTTTTTTTTTTTTTTTTCTTTTCTTTTTCACAGGGCACAATCCTTCTCTTCCAAGAAAGTCAGTTTTACCTTGGGTACCCCTCTGAAAGTTGTTGTACATACAGCAGCTGCAGACCTGGTTCTCTCCTTACATTTAAATAAACATTCCTGTCCTGACTGGCAGCCCCCCGTCTCTGGTTTCTGTGGTACCTGCATAAGCAGAGCTCTTATTGCTGCTGCTCAAATGCTGATGCTATCAGCTAAATCTGCTCCAAGAGAAAATGCAGTAGAAAACCCTACACTGTTGATAAGAGCAAACCTGCAGATGTTTTGAAAATGTCCAAACCATCAGTTTGGTAACCGGGATCACTCCAGCAAACAGCTGCATCTCATCTCAGCTGCTCATTTCTGCTTGTGTATGGTTGGCAAGGTTTGTTTTCCTTCATGTGTGTAACCAGCAGCTCAAACCATGGCTATGGCCTCGATGGTTGGATGTCCTTCAGCAACCCTGCAGACAGCACAAGGAAGCTTTTGTTCCATGTTTGGTACAAGATGACAGATATGTGCTGGGTGTTGCACTGGAAGTATGAGTATTCGTTTCAATCATGACCAGAGGCAAAACTGAGTGTGGGCTTCCAAAAATGTTAAAACAGTATAGACAGAACTTAATGGGCCAGACTCCAAGCTCTATATATTTAACTATTCCCATATACCCAGTGGAACTTACAAGTTAATTAAAACATGTGTGAATTGTTTCCTGTAGACTGACACTTCATGGTCAGCTTTAGAATGAAGAACAATCTGGGTTTGCTTTAAGAAGTGCCCTGTATCTTGTATATATGGCTTGGAAGTTGTTTTAGAAAATCTCTGAGGCTGCTGATCTGCTGGACCTGCTGAGCTGACAGTTTGGCTGGGAGACAACAGACAGATTATCATACTCTTTTGATCGCTTGAAGGTTGCAGAAAACACAAACAATATGGCCATGAAGAGAAACCAAGAGACACCTATCCCTGCCTGTTTGAATGAAACTTACCTCCAGCCTCAGACTTTGATAAGCACAGTAATTTCAACAAGGTAAGATACTCCAGAATGGTTCTGAAGATACCAGAATGGTTCCTTGCTGATGGTAGCGCACCCGTACCAATCACCCTGAAAAGGAACAGACCCTTTTGCCTCCTCATTATACCTATTCCAATGCTCCTTCACACCCAAAGGAGGAATCCACATTTCAGGGGAGGCTTACACACATCTCATGCCTTATATTCCTATGAGCATCTGCTGATGCAGTAGAGCAACCTCCTGTGAAACTCTTATGTCATCGATTCCCACTGAAGAGGAAGAATATAGCATTCTTAGCAAGACATCATGGAGCCAATCTTGATTGCTTTTTGGGTCAGCCCTAGAAAAGCTTCATAAACTGCTCCATTGTCCCGTGCCAGTAAAGATGTCAGTCACAGCTATCACCTTCTCCTTATTTCCACTCGCCTCTTACATATAATCTTTAATGGCAGTTGCTAATGTTAAAAGCAGAGATAACTGCTAAATTCCTAAATAAAATACCTATAAACTTGATTTTGATAATAGAAGAATAAGGAAAGGTGTATAGTTTCAGCAAAAGTTTACAGTGTGTGTTTCCAGTCCTTGCTGGTGCTATGCAGTACTGAGATGAGTGACAATCTAATTTAGGTACTGTGGTCTCCAGCAGTGACTGGGGGGTTATTTCCAAGAGGAAGCAGCCAACACCGCCATGGCTATGTGAGCTTGTGAGGCTTAGGGATAAACTCAGTCTGAAACTGAAGGTTTGTAATATTACTAGAAAAATTGGCATTATCCTGGCTTTGTCCTTTTGTCACTCCACTGGTTTTCAGTCTCCATTCATGTTCTGCTATTTGTACAGTTTGCAAGAATAAGAAAGCCTAATGAAGTGCAAAGCTGCAATAAAAACATGAGTTTGCAATGTGGCATGATGTTGTTTTCTATAGAATTAAACCAAAGTAGTAAAATCGGTTTTGAAAAGTTAGTTACAATGATCTTCAGTACTGTATTTCCCGAAGAAGAAATACAAGGAACATGCAGGGGGTTTTATGATTGCTCTGTGAAATTCTAAGCAACGCATTCCTGGGATTTAGCTGAGAAACCAGAGGAGTGTGTACTTGCCATTTGTAAATCATATTGCTTAAATTCCCCATTAACATATATAGCTCACTATCTATCTGGATAATCTAGCATATTGGATACTTCCAGAAAACCCAAACCAGAACACTGCTTCAATTACTGAGGCACTTGAATTGGAAGCCTAATTCCACACGCTTTCTCTGTTGCATGGTTTTTAGGTCTTAAAATCTGCTTTTAAATCTTGATTGTGGAAGGCAGGAGAGGTCCACAGCATCTCATTGTGTGTGTACTTAAAATTAGTAACCCAACAAGCAACTGTTCAATTAAACCGGGAAGTATCATTGATGAACTGTGCACGTATTGTGGGTAAGAAAAGAGCTCATGACAGCTGCCATTTTGAAGCCTGAGTCACTGGCATCCATCAACTGAGCTACTCACACCCTTCTGCATCTCTTTTTAAATTCCATGATTTGCATGTGACCTGTGTTGTGGCCAGAAATGAGAAATTTGGCAGCTAAATGGACATGGTCGCACATTATTATCCCACAGATTCATTGAACCATGTGATTTTTATTTACTTTCCTCCTGATTGTCTGCTTTCTCACCTGAATATGCAGGCTGGGTAGATCTCCTTCACTTGTTGTCTTTGAGGAGTACAGAACATCTTTAGTTTCGGGTATGTGAATAGTCTCAGTAAAGTGGATGGTGCTTAACAAGCTCAAATGTCCACCATGAGGGAGGTGCTGGAGCAGCACTCAGGGCCTCTGTCTCCACTACTTCTTAGCTCTTTCTATTACCAGGAAGTCTGAAAGTCTCATCTTAGTCTGTCCTAATAACCTCTGGAGATAATAATTTTCGGAATTATACACAAGAAGCATGAAGGCAGCTACAATCCAACTTCTGTACTTCAAATAACACTAAAAGAAAAATCTCTATTCAAGGCATTTGAAACCAGGAGGAGGTTTGGTTTGTTGTTTGTCTTTTTTTTCCCCCAGATTCCAATGGAAAAGACATTCAATCTCTCTTCAGAGGTGTGTGGTTTTAGATTATTATATTAATCTTTATTATCTAAATTAATGGAATTTTTGTATTACATAGTGTTTATATAATATAAGCCTTGCCTTTGCTGGAGGTAATGGATGTTGCCACTGTTCAATATTTTGCATTCTTTGATATTTATGTTATTTATGAATATATTGGTCAAAATTTCAAACAAGTGCATAGTCCCACTGTTGCAAGCCTAACCTTGGAGTTTTGAGCTAGTTGACCACATGAAAAAGCAGCAAGGTGACAGAACCGACTTTCCTGTGGGCACTCAGATCTGAGATCTAGGTAGAATGTAGGTGTAAAGCTCTGACACGGAAGCCTGTGAAGTCCTTTCATGGCTATAGGGAGCATACAAACAGGCTCAGACTTTCTTCAACACATGGACAAATACTGAACATATGGTCTGGCAACAGAATGCAATTTTTCATCGTCACTTTCATGCACTTCTGTGTACTTCCCCTTTGTAAGAATCCGTGGTTCAGTTCTTGCAGCGCTTTTCAGACTGTGTTACCTGCAACGAAATTGAGGGCCTTTAAAAATGCCAATTTTTGGTATTGGTAGTGGCATATTCTAATGATCCAAGTAATAATATTGCAAATATTTTCACTGCTGTTTGAAATACTCACAATTATATAAGCAATGCTATCAGTGGAGTCCTTATTGCATCCAGCTTGCCATTCCTGCTTGCATAATGCATAGAACTCAGAAAGCATAATATTGGTGCATGTGATTGTTGTCAAAGGTCCAGACCAGTGCATTACACTTCTCTTCCAAGGGAACGTGGTCCTTTTTTTTAATTGTCCTTGATCCTTGCCCAGGATGGGAGTTTTGTATCTGCTGTGCCCTGCCTTAAGTCAAGGGGTCCGCGGGGAAAACACAACTGAACTTCAGGCATTTTGCATTGAGTGAACCCGCAAAGTATTGCAGCTCCTTAATTTTTACTTCATACTCTTCAGCTTAGAAAGATGATGGAGCTCTGCGTCTCGAAAGAACAATTTTTCTCTTGAGACTGCCATTGTGCCCTTCTGAAAGTCTATGGGTTTCCCACAGCTTTCTTCCCAGTACTTTCAGCTGCTTTGTTGCTTGTCCCAGCTGGAAGCAGAAGCTGCCACAGGCTCATGAAAATGAAAAACAGTCAGTGAAATATATTGTAAATCCAAACTTTCAAACCCCAATAAGGCTTAATTATGATTTCATCCAAAGTAGCTCACATAATTATTTCTCCCAGGTTTTAATGTTGTAAACCTGTCTTCTGCAGCATACATCCACAGTCCCGCTGGCTGTGCCAGGAACTTGCATCCAGATTTATCACTTGAGCACAAAAATGTACAATGACTCTTTAAAGCTTGCCAATTGCTTGCAAGTTGAATATTGCTGCCTCAGATTAGGAGCACTCTCTCAAGTAAGTAGGGGAAGTGCAGGGAACACCGAAGAAATTCTATCTGTTTATCTAAGACAAAACTTGCAGATTTTTAAGGCTGTCTCTTCCAGGTACTGTCAAATAGCACTTGAAGTCCTTACATAATTTGGACCAGAAACTATATGCCATTAAAGAAACTGAAGGGCATGTCAGACACAATTTCCTCTTTGCGTTATGCTGTCATCCTGCCCCATTGCTCCAAATGTGATAGATGTCATCACTAATAATTCCTGCACCCTGCAGCAGTTAGATGAACCAGCCAAACTACACATGGTTTTGAGTTCCAGTGGGGACATGGCAGGTATATTTAAGGGACTGATTTCAAATTTACATTTGTGATGAAATGTATGAGGTGACGTTCCAAAAGGCACGCTTTGTCACTGTCCTCTAGCCTAATGTAGTTAATTTTTAGTATTATTAATAAATTAACATCCTGAATTTGTAAGACCTCAGGGAAATTTGTAATTGTGCTCTGATGGCTCCTTTCCCAACTTGCCTTCTGTGAAATCTGTTCTCTTTCCTGGGGATGGGTGGATGGATAGATAGATATGAAAGTTAAGGAGATTTCCCCATTTCTGTGCTCTGTATTTTCGAGTTTATCATCTTTCTTCCACATACCAAAAAGCTCATCTACTGCTTTGTTTGTGTTTCCCTTGGTTTCTGTCCACCTCCTAAAGTGGGGCTCACTTCTACACTAATAGCACAGACCTTCGATTTTCGGAGTAACTTGAGCTAGTAAAAGAGAAACAGAAGGTGACTGACCACAACAGGGATTTGTGCAGTCAGTGAAAATTCAAGTCCAGTTACATTCTTGGCCTTATTTTTTCTTCATCTCAGTCCTCTGGATCATTCATTAAGTGATGCTGACAGTTGTTCCAGAGGCATATTTTTTTGCACAAACTAATCCCCTTTCTAAAGCCTATATTGTTTTGCTTTTTCTTAATTTTGTGCTGCTTATGACTACTTTGTAGATCATTTGTGAATTATTTTTCATGCTGCTGGGAAAAGCTCCTGTCCCTTCGAAAATTGCAGGGATTTTTGTGAGCAATCTGTGTGCACATGATTGCATTTAAATGCCTCTAAAATGAGGGGGAAAAATAAGAAATTACCACTCTCCCCCTACATGCCACAATGCAAGCGTAAAACTCAGTATATACATGTTCTGTGTATATTACAGTGTACTCAGTATATTGCATGTTATGTCTTATGCTGTGGGGCTCATTAATGCATGATTATGTATCATAGAATCATAGAATGGTTAGAATTGGAAGGGACTTTAAGCATCATCTAGTAAATGCATGTCGTGGTTTAAGCCATGCAACAGATAGCGCAGCTATTCCAGCTCCAAGCACAGCACTGCACCAGCTACTAGGAAGGAGAAAAATGGCTGCTCCTGCTGAAACCAGGAGCAGTATATAATATGCATAATATTGGTAAAGGATCTCTAGGATCTCTAGATCTCTAGGACCAGTCCCAAACCTCTGTGCCTGAAGTTATTCCTTCCGCAGGCTCTGTGATTCTCATAAACTGCCTCCTTCCCTACATGAGGCAGCTCTCTGAAAAAAAAACCAGCAAACCCAACCATCAGCAGCACAACTTCCTATGCTAACTCATGTATAAACAGGGACCCTATTTATACTTCCCAGCAATCTTTCCTGTTAGTAGCAGGTTTACTAATTGCTGGCTTACAGCTCCTTCCTCCCTGCAGCAGTCAGACCAGCAGAGCCTGGCTGTGGTCCAGGATCTTCGTTGCAGAGGAGGCATGCATTTCCAGCCCTTCGCTGGCAAAGCCAGCTCCACCCTTGCCTTTTCATTTATTAAGCAAACCTTTTATTTTTCCCAGCAGAGGCGCAGGTCTGTGTTTGCACAACCCTAATGGTTGATCCTTGCCTGGGGATGGGTTCTCAGGAGGCGACCTAGCTCCTTGCCTCCTGATTTCTGTTTATCTCAGAGCAGAACTGAGGGTTCCTATCAAGCAACTTTAAATTTGGGGAAATGCTGTGTGGTTTCCACTCGGAAACTTTTAATTACATAGTTTGTGTAGGCTTGAGAGTGGGTCTGTGTTTATCTATATGCAAATTTTGTTTTTCTGGGGGTGGGCAAATTGCAGGGTAAATTAGGAGACAGAAGCATTCCCTCCAGCATAAAAATGTCCCATGCCAACTCCACCAGCCCTGGAAAGCAGAAGTGCAGTAATCCTGTGTGGTTTACAGTTTTCCTTTTTCTGATTTGAGCATCTAATTTCCATATTAACTTACATTCTTTACCTAGGAAGCCTGCTTTCCTTCACCTATGGGAGGTAAACCACTGGAGCTGAGAAAGTAACAGTCCTTCTGTATTTACCATGGACAAGAAAGGCCAGGTTTTGTTTAAAGATGCAGTTCATTAAATGGGATTTGCACTCCCCTTCCGTCCCTCATGTTTTGTTTCAGTTTTCTTTTTCCCCCAGGGTTTTTTATTGTGTAAACACTTTGACCATGATTGCCAAATTATAAATTCTTCAGAGATGATAATCTAGGTAAAACAGTTGACTAGCTGCCTGTAGTGGAAGAATATACAGCACCTTGAGTTCTTAGCACTGATATTTATCATCTAGAGTATCTTAATTACTGGCATTATGACTAAGACATGTGCTTCTCCTATGGACCTGGGAACAGAGGAAGTGATTGGTAGGAAGTGGTCTGCAGGCGGACAGGAGGCTGCTTCTTCCCTGCAGGCAGCACTGCAGCGCAGGCAGAGTCGAGGGTGCCGCCAACGGTGGTGAGGTACACATTGTAGATCCCTGCTGCTTGCTAGGGCTGGCTACTGAGTCTGGGGTGCTCCCCAGGCACCTTGCCATGGGGACTGACACCTTGCAATGGGAGAAAGGGGCGGGGAAGCCCAGCAGCTTGGCCTTTTCTTCTCTGGCTCTGCCTCCAGTGCCAAAGAACTGTTTCCACATACTTTCCTAAAGGTGACTTTCATCAGAAAGGAAAAAAAAAAAATACATGGCAGGTTTACAGATATGTAAGCACCTTGTTTTACAAACAGTAATATAAAACTCTGACTTGACCTGACAGCTTTTCTGCAAGGAAAAATATTCCCTGTCTATAATGAATCTCCTGTCACTAATTCCTGTCTCCAGAAACTAACTATACTGTTCCAAGAAATGTGTTGCACAAGTGAATTCATAACAAAGTAATCATGGAGAAAGCAGGTTCCTAAAGCAAAGCTGTTATAAAGCATCACAGACATGGTTATTTTAATCTCCCAAAGTGTCTCTATCAGTACTTCCCTTCCTCCAAGCAATTTGGACTGGAATGACAGCAGCAATAACTGGGGGATGACTCACTGTCTATATTGCAGGTGAGACACCATTGCAGAGGGAACGCAAAGAAACAAACCTTAAAAATTGACTTGTTATACTGCTGTACCTCTCTCCCTGGCAGTCTTCATGACTGCACCATGAGTGTCACTGACTTGGGGCCTATTGATGTTATTGCTCCATTTTTAAGTTTCCAGTTCACTTCCAGAAAATAATTCTCAACTGACTCCTGTCACACAAGATCTTGGGGTTTGAGCTCATTCTTTAATATCAAGTCAAATAAACACATTTTTAAGTGTGTTTTACAAAGTTGTTACTTGTAATATTTTGAAGAACGTTAACTATTAATTCAGACTAGGCCATTTGAGCATCTCTCTTTCTCTGTAAAAATCAGCCTTTACAAATTTAACACTGCACTGAGGAAATAACTAGTTTTTACTTAGGCACTCTTAACAACAACTATGATTGTGTTATGTGTTATGATACTCAGTATGCGCCTGTATCCTTGTGCTTGCAATACACTGTTCGCCAATCCCATTCTCACAGCCAGACGCACAGAGACCATAGAGTGGTCTCCATGCCATGAACAGTGTCTGAACACAGAAATAGGCAAGTGAAAATTCAGCAACTGAAATCCAGATTTGATGTGGGTTGGAGCCAGCAGAAGGGAGGCAATGAAACACTCTGAATTCTTGAAATTGCTGTTGAGATCAGGATCCAGCTTTAGATTAAAATGGGGTTTAGAAGAGGAAGAGAATGAAATGGGATTAGAGACTAAATCAGGCTTTTCAAGTTTTGTACTTTGCAATCTTATCACTGACAGTGGGAGCGAACAATTTTTAGGTCTGAAAGCCTTGGGATGAGATAAAGGGAGAAAACAAGGGAGGCAAAGATGAAAGAGAATGAGGAAAGTGACAGGATGAGCAGGGCAGAGGAACTGCCTTTTGCAGTTGCTACTGAAGTTTGGATGACCAGAGCAAGTTCAGAAGTCTTGACAAAAGTAATTTGGCTGCTCACAACAGGCAAGCTGCTACTTTTGCTGCATGCTGAGGCAGGAAAAAAGGCTGGAGGGAGCCAGGGTCCTGCCTTCCCTGCTGGAATATGCCTGAAGATGATCCTGGGGATGCAGGAAGGGCACGGGGCCACTCAGGCAGCCTGGCCTGAAAACTGGGCACATGTCACTGAATTATTAGTTTGAATTTATGAAACAGTCTCATAATTAGATCAGAAAGGAAGACAACCTGGTTTTTCTACTATCCATCCCTATGCAGAAAGTTAGCATCGTTTATTTTTTTATCTTGGAAAATACTTGAACTTCATACTTTTCCCAGGCTGGGAACCTTGAAAGGAAATTTTAGCTTATAAAAGAGGTGCAGGGGGCAGGGAGCTGCATGTACCTGGCACTTTTAAGGATGCACTCATGAGCTCTGGGGTTGGGGCCCAGGAGGCAGCTAATGAATGGTAATATGATCTATCATCTTTTGTGTGAGATGAAGGAGTTTTGGAGCTGGGCAGAGAGAAGGGTGGTCTGAGCCAGCCAGGAGCATGCACTGACTAGCACTAAGGCAGAGAAAACAGCTCTTGGAACCACTTCCATAAATTTTATTTTCCTTGAAGCCTCCGACAGAAAAATGAGAGGGAAAGGGAGTGAGGGAGACAGATGGAAGTGTGAGTGGAACTGTAAAACCTTGCAAAGTCAGGAATAGGCAATCAGTTCCCATTCTGGCACAGCCACCTGCCATTTCAGCTGGAAAGCCTCACTTCTAAAAGCTCAATGCTCTCCTCCTCTGCCACCTCTCCCAGAGCTTGCCCATGTCTCAGGGTTGATCTTGGAGAACTCTGCATGGAGAAACAAATAGACCACTGAAGACAGAGGACTCGGCAAGCACAACAAGCAGTCAGGGATGTGGGGAGGAACAAGGTGGGGAATGACCAGGAAGCCCCCAGCAACAAAGCACTTCTGAACACCCCAGCTGGCCATGAGGCTCCTTGTCCTGACAAGGACAAGTAAGGAGCCCTCATGGGCTTGTAACAAGCCTGGCCCCACGCACAACTGTAGAATCATAGAATAGTTAGGGTTGGAAAGGACCTTAAGACCATCCAGCTCCAGCCCTCCTGACATGGGCAGGGACACCTCATACTAAACCGTATCATCCAATGCTCTGTCTAACCCAGCCTTGAACACTGCCAGGAACGGAGCATTCACAACTTCCCTGGGCAACCCATTCCAGTGCCTCACCACCCTCACAGTAAAGAACTTCTTCCTTATATCCAATCTAAACTTCCCCTGTTTAAGTTTGAACCTGTGAACCATCACCATCCTGGGCATACAGGGGTGCATCACCATCACCAGGGCCACGCATGTTTGGAGCAGCTGTAATGGGGCCTGAGAAATTGCTCCTTTCTAGTGCTCCAGTATGGAAAATTACAATTCTCTTCTTGTGTAGAAGAGAATTCTGACTTTTATGATGTCCTCTGACATTTTCCTTTTCACACTGTGTTTTTTGTGCTGAGGAAGTATTTCTTAGTATTAGGAAACCATAGATGGGAAGAAAGGTTAATAGAAACACACAATCATCAGGTATTTCCTTTTTCAGTTATGAGTACTTTAAACAACAATGCAATACATACAAAAATTCCTTCTTTCCAACCTGTAGTCATAATGACTGGATCATTAACTGTTTCCTTATCCATCACCATGATGACATGCAGTTAGTTATGCAGCAGCTCCCAGAAGAACAGTTTGAAGATAAGTTGCCATTGCCATCTGTTTCACAAAAGTGTGTGCTGAGCAGAGGGACAAAGGAATTACCTCAGGATCATGAAAAAGGCCTGATCCAAGCTACTGTCAAGCAGTGAAATAATTTGCCTTGATTTCATCTGGGGATTTGGAGAAAACCCTGAGTCGGAGTGCAAACAAGCAAAAACATTTCTGCTGATGCCCTCAACATTTGTCTCCTAGATTAAATCATCATTTCCTTCTACTTAGGAGAGGGAAAGGGACAGTGGGAGGCAGAGTCACGAAGGCAAAGAATAGGACTGGCTAAAGCATATAAAATTGTTAAAATGCTTTATAATGGTTCTAAGAAGTGCTCAGTGAAAATATTTTGTGTCTAATAAGTGTATGACTAAGAACACAAGAATATTCACAGAACCATAACTCTTTCCAGCAAACGCTTTGAATGCAAAACAGTTCCAATGGCTCCCAGGCAGAGAAAAGCAATTGGTTGCTATTGCAATCACCATGGAAATTTCTCAGCTCTCTTTACTGTCTTTCCAGGCAGTAAAGTGGGGGAGCAGAATACAGCATTGCTGATACTACAGCAAAGACTTTTCTGCTGGCTTTCACAGCCTTCCAAAGCAATCTACTTTATTTTCTACACTGACTCAGGTCAGTTGCTTTTAAGAAATCACAAAGGTCACTGTAATGGGAATTGCCACTGAAAGATGAAGACACCTTCCTAGCTAGGCATTGTAGAAAACCCCAACCTTAACATTTTAATGGCTGAATGGCCCTAAAACTTTTCAGGAATGGACTTGTGGCTGAGTTTCCTACCAGATTTCCTAATAGGAGCAGACATAAGCCTAGTTCCCAGCTGCAAAATCACAGTGTAATGCAACTGTGCCGCACTCCAGATGTCAGGGACATGGAGTCACCACAGAGAACACAGCAATAGGTTTACTATTACTGGAGTGACTTCTGTAGTGAAATAAACTGTTTTGTGAATGATTAGAAACTGCTAATTCCAAGAGTCTTGTGAAATCTGGGTGCAAAGAGAGAAAAGTGAACAATGATACAAACCAAACTACCTGTTCCCTAATGTGTAGGTGATGATGGGAGAGGAATAAGGGGCTTCAGAGGTAAAATATGCAAACAAAAAAATCACTTGTATTAAAGTAAGGAAGTACAGTTTATGTTCATTGCTGAAAATAAATAACAGTGTTGAAATGAAGTGTTTCCTCTGTAACCTAATGGGGACAATAGTGGGGAGGACACTGGCAACTTGGATTCTAGTCCATGCACTGTTTAGTGGCCTTAGAAAAGTCACTTTCTTCCAGTCTATGCAAGACAGGAATACTCACTTCCTTTTCAAACTGGAATAGAAGAATGAATTATTATGGTTGCTATTTTCGTCCTCTGCAGTCATTTTTCTCAGTCAATTCAGCTCTTACATCACAGTGGCTGTCCTCTGACATATGAGACATGGAACAAGCTTAATCAGGTGTCATTTACAAAATGAAATGGAATTACATTTTACTTGTAGTTTAACAAGAACCCAAGTATATTATCCACTGAATCATCACAATGTCAACCTCTTTAAAATTAATGTGGCTTAAACAAGCTGTAGGCTGTTGCTAAGGAAAAGATTATAATATCCTAATAATTATAACAGTGAAGTGTTGCAACAATCCTCTGATGGAGGCACTGTCTACTTTTCAGATTTTTTCTCATGTTTGTAAGAATGGCATTTAATTTGATGGCTTTTCACAGGTCCCAATACGAGGTTTATCCCTTATTTTCAAACAGCAAGTAAAGATATCTGTCAAAGGCCGCAGAAAATCCTGGAAGTGAGAGGTACCCTCAGTGTTTGTGCTTGGTCAAAGCTATGGAGACTGCATTTTGGCTCTGTCTGCTTACAGGATTTTTCTGTAAACCACAGTGATTAAAATAGAGTATGTTTTAGGGTGGCATCTGGAATGATTTTTTTCTCCCTTTTTACTGCATTTGTCTAGTATAAATGAGTGTCAATGCTGCTGAGTGAGGAACAAGACACATTGCTTCTCAGTGTCAGTTTGGTGCATCTCTGTGCTCTCTTCTAAGGCTCCCAAAGGTCGTGCTTGAAAACCAGGGAAAAGGGTGGCAGTGGTGGGATATAGATTCTGTAGCTTCCAAAGTTTACCATTGAAAAGTATTTAATGTGTGTTTATTAACTACACAGTGAGCTACCTACTGTAGTAGTTTAATCGCAATGGGCAACTGAGCAAGACACTGTCCTGGTGGGATGTTGAAAGCATCACATGAGTGGAAGTGGAAAAACTCATGGGTTGAAATAAAACCAGCTTAATAGGAAAAGCAATAGCCACCTACACAGGCAAAGCAAAACTAGGGATTCATTCACCACTTCCCATGGTTAGGCAGGTATTCAGCCATCTCCAGGAAAGCAGGACTCCATCACACTTCATGGTTACTTGGGAAGACAAATGCCAACAATCTCCACTTCACTATCCCTTTCCTTTTGTTTACCCCACCTTTGTACACTGAGTATGGCATCATATGCTATGGAGTATCGCTTGGGTCATTTGGGCTCAGCTATCCTGCCTGTGTCCCCTCACAATTCCCTTCATACCCCTAGCCTACTTGCTAGTGGGGTGGGTTGAGAAGCAGGAAAGAGCCTAACTCTTTTTAAGCACTGCTCAGCAGCAGTGAAAACATCCCTCAATTATCAATACTGCTCCCATCACAAATCGAAAACATAGACCCATACTAGCTACTCTGAAGAAAATGAACTCTATCCCAGGCAAAACCAGCACAGCTTCCTGCATTACCCAGATGATCTCGGCTTTCTCAGCACACTAGAGTGCTGTCTTTACTGCATATCCTCCAGGGGAGAGACTTAGTGTTTGACTGGCAAACAGGAACAGAATGTTTTAGTCGTCTATGACTAATGTGATGACTAAGTGCAGGGCTCCAAATGGATCGCAGATCTACTTAGGACAGTGTGGGGTAGGATGCGAAGAAGGGAACATCTGAAACCACTCTTAGCCCCAGTGAAAGAGAGACAAAACCATCTCCACCAACCCCCCAAGAAAAGGCCTTGGCTGCCAATCAAAGCATTTCAAGGCTCTTATGGAGATCAGGGTCAATTCTGAAGAAATCCAAAGCTGGTAGTAATGGCTGCCTTTTTAATGAATTTCCTGTATACACTGATGAGTTGTTGAGGAGCATAGGCAGGGGTACTGTGGTGATGGCCAGACAACACCATGACGCTTAACCTAAACAAGCTGAAGAAATAACAACCGAAAAACTAATGAAACAGGGACTCACAAGGAGGTAGATGATGATTAGTTTTAATTATTTCTGTTTCTTACTTTTTCTTCCCCTAGACTGTTCATGTAGATAAGCCAGATATTTTAGATAGTAATTCCATTCTGTAGTAGCATACTTGGTAACAGTCTTCAGCCTGCTAGTGTTTTGCTTGTCATGTGAAAAAGGTTATGTGAAACACTGAGAGATTTTGAAGCTATCTAATGTTCTGTAGTAATAATGATAATAGTAATAACAAAATAAAGTAAACCTAACTTTGCAACATTTGTTGCATGGGATTTTTTGCAATGGATAGAAAAAGACTTCAGTACGTTACCACAAGTTCACCACAGAACAGGGGCATCTAAAAACTTACAAATAGGAGAGGGCAAAGTCTGAATTCCTTGACTCCTTCAGCTCTCCCTTTCTGCTTTTCTCACAATCTGATCCCATAAGTTAGGAAACCTCTAGGATAAATAAGCCCTACATATAGTTGCAGAACCATTTATAGACATAGATCTTCCACATGCACTTTAAAGAAAAAAATGGTTGTTTAATGTTCTGCTGCAGTACTGTAGGAAATGCACACAGGTTGTTGACCTCCCGTTGCTTCTCTATCCCTAGAGCTGCAGTTTCTGATCAGTTCCTATCCTTACTAACACTTTTGCTGTGACTATTCTTCTTTGTTAATTTTGCCCTCCTGCTTGAAAAATTTGACGTGCAAGTTTGGTAGTTCTTGGGATTTTGTCAGATGCTGTTACCTTCTCTGTGAAAGTATGCATCTGACTCTATGCTCTGCATAACCCAGGCTTGTGTAAAGATAAAATACTTTAAAATACGCAGTTGGGTTTTCTTTACCTTGGCCAGATTAAGGATGAAAAATAACCACTCGTGCTTGTGTTGAAGGAAAGTGTTTCTTTTATGGGTTAGTGAAATAAGCCATTCAAAACCACTAAATCCTTCCAAAATACCCTTGCAGAGCTGTCAAAGCTAGTGAGACCTTGAATTATATTATCAACAGCAGGCTGTTAATGCCACCAGAGTTTGAGGAAAGCATGAGTTTGACACTAAGCCTATTCAGAAATGACATAACATTCTCTTAATCAATTAACACACATCATCATCTCAGGATGTAACCTTCCTTTTCTTGTTCTTTTCAATGTTCTTGCCCTTCCAGCAACAGGTCAGTGTGCCTACATTAATGAAAGCAAGTATTGTGCAAATAGGAATGGAAAGTCACTGGAACTTTCCTTCCTGTATTTCCCTCTTGATCAAAAGAAAGCAGAGCTGATCCTGTGGACATTTATTTAGCAAAATGTATCATTTTCTTCTCTGGTACTTTTATGTGAAACTGTATTTGGAAAGATCACCTCCTGTAATTGCACACAACTGAAATGAACCCAGCTGTTGCATCAGAAAACAAAGTGTCAACAGAAAGGAAAATGTATCATATCACACTTACTGAAAACCACACTGTCTTACCTGAATAATGATAAATAATTCCTCCTTTATTTTAAATATTGACTGTGATATTTCAAGTGGTATTGCCCCTCTACACTGAAGCTAGTTGTTAAATGTCCTTTTGCCACTTATAACAGCCAAAACCAATTGTTATGGAGTCTAGCACTACATATGCCAGAAACTAAACAATACAGTTTCTTCAAAGACAGAAAATTTCTAATGCAGGCATCTCATATAGAACAAAACCTTGAGATTTTGATGTGATGGGAATGTGATCTTTTCTTTCTAAACTGAAACGACAAGATTTGATGATATACTAAGTAGATGGAAAATAAGACACATATACACACTCTTAAGAAGGTGTGTAAATCAAGAATCACTCCCATACATGCACTTTAAGAACTGTAGAAAAAGCTGCATTGTATGGAAAAGTCCACCTTGTTCCTCCTGGGGATGATATTTGTTCGGGGGGAGGGGGGGGACATGAGGTTTGTAGGTTTTATTTGCTTGCTTGTGTATCTCAGGCTTATGAATCTACTACTCTTAGGTAATTTCCGATTTGGTACCTACTTTTAGCAGCTGAACTCATATATTGTCATCTAAGAGAGTGACTGCTTTTTTCTAAGTGTTGAGTACCATCTGTGGCCCATACCATTTTCAGATGGCTCAGATCAAGCGCTCATGATGGCAGTCAGCCAGTTTTCACTGGAGCTTGAACTAAACATGGAGAAAATAACTTGATGGGTTCAATTAGTACTTACTAATTTTTCACATGAGGTTGAAGCCCTTTCCTGCTTGGGTTTTGAGGCAAAAATACTAACCATCAAGTTAACACCATATGTAACACTGCATCCTGGTGGCATTTCCAAACTATTCAAAATCAGTGTGTTGAGGATTTCATGTGCACATTTATTCTGCCAGGATCCAAACTTTGGGAAAAGTTTGGCTAAGTGGAGCACACTTGCCTTGAACTGATTTTCAGTTCTCTGTTGAGATTTGGGGCAGTTCTTATTGAACATGACAGAATTCCCCAATGCCTATTTGCATTGCATACCCAGCACAATATTGTAATGATGCTGCTATTTATCTTTTTTTTTTTTCCCCTAGACAAAGCTTTTTAAAGAAAAGCCTGAAGGTCAGTATATGGATATTATTGACCTGATGATCTGACACAATATATAGCTGTATTTAAACTATACAGCTCATTCCATCTATTTTGTATGCAATGACCCTTTGGCCAGGTTACATGAAATAGATCAGTACCTAAGATAAACATCAGTTTTTCCTAAATAGTAAGTTCAGAAGCTCAGAATTAATTAAACACAAAGGCAGAAGGCCAGTTTGGTTCTGTGTAACCATGCAGACTTGTACCTTAGATTGTCTTGTTAATGGAAATCCCCAACAAAGGGGTAGGGAGAAGCACAGTATGTGGCATCAGTAGCTTTTCTCAGTGCTTTGAGAGGAAAATGATTCTTATCCATGCTGGCACCTATGATGTTCTTCACTAATTTTCCCTTCACTTTAAGCCTTCTTGGAAATATATGCCATATTAATGTGGAAAGGGATGAAATGGATGCTTTCAAAATTCTAAGAAATATATGGAATATGCAGAGATTTTATTGAACTGCAACACACTGAATTCTGTATCCAAGACTTGTCAGGGAAACAGTAAATTCTCTTATAGGATGTGTCTTAGGTAAAAGTTTGTTTGAGATATCTTTGGGGCATTACCCTTCTGAGAAAAGACCCCTGTTGAAAACCTCTGAAATTACCAAAATCTGAAGAGACCTCATTCCTAATGTTCATGTTTTTGATGGTCTTTCCTTACCATTTAATGCATTCCCAAAAAGAAGACTTAACTCATGGCGTAGAAATTGGAAATTCGAGACACACACTCAGTTTTTACCAGTACTGTTGATTTTTTAATGTCCTTGCTGTAAAAAGCACATTGCTGCCACAGGAAACACAGCTCCTGCAGTAGATAGTTTTCATTCCCTGAATTCAACCTAATATCCAAAGAAAAAGGTAGAATAATTTTAAATTATTTGTTAGTACCACTAACATGAAATGCATTACTACAGAAAAAAACAGCTTTTGACAGCAAACCAAAGTGAATAGAGGATCAGCCCCTTGCAAGTAGCCTGACCATCAGCAAAATGAGCTTCCCTCAAGTTTATAAAATGTGTAACAGACTTTTGAGACTTAATAGTGAAGCTGATGGAAGATAGCCAAGACTACCAGTGCAGTGGATTAGGGAAAAGTCTGCAAGTACAGCTTGAGGTCTATGAAACTCATATTCTAGTTGGAGAACAAAAGTAAAGGCTATGAAGAAAACTATGATCCCAGCTAAATAGGCTCCTATTTAGTTCACAGTCTTAATAGAGCAAGATTAAGGTGCAAGTAGATAAAAGCCCCTCTTCAGTTGTATTCTAGCCTAGCAAATAACAATGTAGAAAAATTATACTGCCTTGTACCTAGTGGTCTTCTCTAGATGGTAAAAAAAAAAAATTCTCTCTGCCTTTCTTCCCATTTTCCATTCTTTTTCTAGCAAAATGGCTCTTTCTTGCTTATTCAACTCGATTTTTCTGATAGCTCATTAACTATGGCTGATAAGTGTGTGTTAAGAATCATGGAAGATCACTGGCTCTTTCTTTAGTTCTGTATTGCCATGGGAGGCCTGAGCCTGTAATTTTTCTTTTTTCTTTAGCCTTTAATACTCCTTGGGTGAACCGTTTGTGTCCCTGCCTCTGAAGAAGTGGCTACATCCATGAGCACTGCTGGGCTTAAGACCACAGTGGTTTCAACATGCACTGGTGCTTTGACCCCCCAAAGAGTATTCCTTTCAGTGAAAAACTTAAGGTGTAAAACTCAAGGTGTAAAACTCAAGGCAGTTCTTCTGAAGGGAAGCATTAACATTTCACAGTACCAAATGGTGATTAGGAGGGACTCAAAAGACGTAATAGTGACAGCAACTTGAATGCTCTGCACTGATTCCCTGGAGATCCTATATTTGAAATCTCCCTTCTCCCACTGCTGTTGGTTGTTGCTGAAATCAGCAGCCAGAGACATGTGAAATATATGGAAGGAAACCAAGCTCAGGTGTCAACCCAGGGAAAAAAGGGAAAAAGTGTAGTGTGGGTAACCTGTGCCCATGGTGCTCACTCATGGCAGCCCCTGCTTTCAATTAACAGAGAAATGGTTCAGTTTGCAGAGCATACTACAAAGACTGGGAAGTGAATGTGAGACAGCTTCAGTTTTACAGAGCAAACTGATACATTCCATATGGCGCATGAGTAGTTTTTTGCTTCATACCTCTTTATCTAGGCAGGTTTGGATGGAGAAACATTGAAAGTGAGGAAACAGAAGGCAGAAGGAAAAGTCAGAAACCATCGTCTGGTTTCTACAGAGGTTGAACACTATTTGGTTTGGCTTTCAGACGTGGCAATTTAGCAACAGGAAATGTCAGCTCATTAGAGCCATAGTATGGCATCGTCTGATGATAGCAGTCATTCCTGCTGGCAGGGCTCCAGCCGTCACAGTCAGTGAGGAAATGGCATGGTTTGATATGAATGTCTCAATTTCATTTTTAAGACAGGACAGTTTAGTGGGCTAGTTGACTTGGCAGGCCGTTAACAGAATTAATTTGATTGCCTTGGCAGTAGTAGGAAGATACATGAAGGAAACCTTCTGGTTCTGTTGCCAGCATTTAATACCAAATGAGCATCATATACTATTGAACTGGTGCTGGATGAAGCATGTGTGAGGGCTTGCAACAACTTTACCAAAAATAGTAAGTGCCATTTGAAGTTGGCAAACTTGTGTGCTTGAGAGAAAACAAGCTTTCCAGTTAAAGCCAGTCAGAACTTCACCCCACAGGCCTGCAATTTGTCATGTTCCTGGACTGGGCCATTTTTCATTCATGCTCTAGCTGTAGAAGTGCTGCTTTGTATTATCTGCCACTGAATTATATTAAAAGCCATGACTGTCAGGTGTTGATGGAGACTGTTTCCACTGAAGGATAGATACCTGCATTAATGATGGCTGGATTTTCTGCTAAACTTGTAGTCTTGGCATCCAGCGTGTTACTTTGCTGAAAATGCACTGGGGAAAGTATGGCACACAGAATTCTGCAGTTTACATATGCAAACCTCACATCTTTGTTTCAAAAGAAAGAAAATGCCACCTGGCACGTGTCTTGTTTGCATAAATACCTTTTCTTTAGCTATTTAATGTGATACAAAGGGTGTTCAAGAAGCAGTTGTGTATCTAGTAGGGTTTAGCTGATCCTTCTGAGCCAGTGGTCTTTCTCAAAGAAAGAACATTTTACCATTTACTAGTAGTAAAACAGGAGTGAGCATTTTTTCAAAGGGCTGAAAGTGTTTAAAAGCATGCAGAAGAACCAGTTGCTTCTCCAAATTTAAAGCCGCGGCTCAGTTTCCATGGCTAGGCCAGTAGTGGCTTCCCATCCAAAACCAACACAAAATGGAATATTTGTCTTGAAACTGGCACATGACCCATGTCTGAGGAAGAGGTTTTCTGCTAGATTTGAGGTGAGGTGCAATAAATGGGTCCTGATTTTGAGCACCAAAATGGAGATGTTTCAGCAGTCCAGAAAAGCCCATTCCTCTTGCTTCCCTTTCTCTCACTGTCACACACACTCAAATCCTTTCCCCATTCTGCCATGTTGTAAAGCCCCTGGGTCCTCTGTGGAGCCAGCACAAAGTCGGTGAAGCTAGGAAAGCGTCAGGTGTACTTTTTCTCTGGCACAGATAGGCTCTAATAGCGCCGGACCTTTCTAGTAGCTGAAAGGTGCTTTGGGTTCCTGTTTCTGACAGGCATGCCTCTTCGTCTGTGTTTTTATAAAGTCACTGTATGGTTGGTATGGTGCCACTGAGATTTCTTAACCTTTCCAGGGAAACACACTTATTTTGTAAAAGACAGATTTTCATTCTTCGCACATGTATTATGGTTTGACAAAAGAAAAGGAATATTTTTGTGAGAAACACTGAATCACTGCAGTTATTTTTGTTTGGCAATATTCAAGAGTGAGTTACTTCAGCAGCTGCAGCATTATCATTACTACTTGTCTTCAATTCTCTTTGCGCCTTATCGCCATGAATTGAAAAATACCTGGCAGAACGGGGTTCTGCTTTTCCCTTGCGCCATTCTGCAGCTTGCTAGCTTTTGAAAAATCCCATTTTTCATTACTTTTTGAGTTTTCAAAACCTGAAGAAGTGATGAGAAAGTACAGAGTGGGAAAAGGAAAAAGATGGCACAAGCCTCCTAGGTTTTCTGCTACAGCTGATGGCAAAAAGGAGAAAAAGGGAGAAAAGGAGGGGAAAAAATAGGAAGTTAAAGCATTGATACTTCTTTTCCAAAAGTCATCCATAAAGAGTTAAAGCAGAAAAGACTACGGCAAAGTCCATTTTTGCACTTACAACAATAAAAACATTGATCCGTTATACAACCTGTTAATAAATTCATTAAAGGTATATCAAATTCAAAACTCTGGAAGATAGATTTCAGAATTTATGTTATCCATGAAAAACAGAAAGGAATTGAGCTGGAATAATAAGCAAGTACACAACTGACTTTAAAAGTTCCTAGTTATCCATTTCTGATGCTGCTTGGATTTTTTTGTTTGTTTGGCTTTTTAATAAGAATTCATTCAACCATTCTGACCTTTTAGGATGTCCACTGAACCTTAACAGTTCCTGTTTATATATATACTCACACAGAAGTACATAACGTGGTTCAGTGTTATATACACTTACATTTCTTCCAACAGACTGAAGTGTGTGCAAATGTAGGTACATACATCTGCACACACATGGGAGCACGGAAAACTCAGGAACTACTAATGGAAAAAATTGCTAAGTTAGTTTTTAAATGGCAATTTCTGGGGAATAAATAGGTAGTTTATACAGACAAATCCGCTCTCCTGGGACAACAGAGAAGACTGTCCTTTATCCAAGCAACCCCGGGACCAGTTCATGGCTGCTAGAGACCACTAACAGGTGGTTTGTCTGCATGAGATCATACAGCAGAGGCATCCAAAAGGTTTCTGGTTCTTCACGGTAAATCAAAGTGATCCAGTTTTATAATTCAGTACATGATTGAAGAAACAGTAGTGTGACCAGTACTCTGCAGCTTTGCTTGCCTGCTCTTTCTTCTCTACACCTGCAAGGGTAAATAGGAGGGGGAAACTAATTGAAAAGGGGTATGAGATACATTGATTGTAGCCTCTGTGTGTCTTGCCAGCCATTCAGGAGCCGCCACACAGCTTTGATGGCTGTACCCTTGGATGAACAGGGGAGAGCTCCTCATTGTGGAAAACAAAGGGACAAATGTGATCTCTCCACCAGCAGTTTATCACACTGGCTCTGCAGAGGCAGCACCGTGGGAGAATGGGACCATGACCTGATTGTACAGCTGTGGCCCTGAATGCCTAGGTGGGGAAAGAAAGGGAGAATAACAGCTCCAGCAGCTCGAGCAAAAGGGAGGGAGGAAGCACAAAAGGGATCACTGCTGGCAACTGCTCCATATGCCTGGGCACAATTCCCCTCCATGAGTTCAAAAAGGGCACTGAAGCCTGTCCCAAAGCTCAGCTAGCAGCACAGGGAGATGTAGCTTGTGCAGTACTTATTCTGATAGCTTTGGCCAGGATGTCTTTGGGTGATACAAAGAGTAAGGATGGATGAGAAGAGAGCTGGTAGGAAATAGCATGTAAGCTGTGAGGAAGGTCAGCTGGAGGAGAGGGGTGGGCAGTGAACTCTGATGAGAAAAACCATTGCCGACAGGGAGGAGGAAAGGGTAAAAACCTGAAAATCATCTCCTTTTTCAGCTTAATGAAGACACCATGAGGGTAACTGTACACCAATAACTGCAATGCATAATGCAAGTCCTTTGATTCTGCCTAAAGAACTGAAGATCTAATCTAAAATTTATACATTCTATCTGTTAATAACCAGTGGTCTGGTTCCCAATGAAATTTCACAGCTGAATGCTTTCTTCTGAATATCTTTGGTAGGTGGAACTTGAGTCTCTTAAGATGTACCTTAAAAAAAACTAATGCCCTGAATTCAGAGCATAATGAGCCTGCTGAAACTACAGTGGCAATATTAACCACAAGTTTCTGGTAAGACAACTTGGAAGTAAATTACATACAGTTTCAGAGCCTGCACCTGGCCTTGGCTATGCCTGGCATGTCTTTGTGTGGCTTTGCATTCATGTTCTCCTAGGTTTCTTCATGCCTGCTTTCTCACACTTGCCTGAAAACCCCACACAAGTAGGGGGGCTGGCTGACTAATTGGTAGTATAAAGGAAACAGTGACAGTGAGTAAAGATCTCAGCAGCACAAATGGGAATAAAAAAGCCCTACAAAACTGGGGTTTGGGGAAGAATTATCTGAGCTGCAGTAATCAAAGAAATTGCAGTTAAATGTAAAGGGGTGGAAATGTCCATAAAAATACAAGCGTTGTAGGACTATCTTTTACATTCCTATTTCATCTGCTGGCTACAATGTGGCTTCACGTCTCTGAATGTGTTTCAGAGGTTCATTGGATGTAGTGAGACAGCTGTAATGCATGGAGTATCACTAGCTGTTAATGCCTGTGCTCTAATGAACTTAAAATGGGATAGAGTGGGAGTACATGTAATTGTATGCTTATTAAGGCTTGACAGGAATTACTGGGCTTGCTTAATGTTAATGTTCAACAAGTTAATTTGATGTAACTGAATTAATACCTTTCTCAATGTAATGCAAAGTTAAACATGCATCAAATACTGAAATGAAGCTAGGTTGGTTTTGTTGGCTGATGTGCCTTGGGTTGCTTTGAAAGGAAACAAGAGCAGGAATCCAGTAGTTGCCAGGAATGTCTTTAGCCGTGTTTCCCACTGAAAAAGCTGTATCTTACCACTGAGTCCCCCGACTTGGTGCACTGAAACCCTCAGTGATGCAGAGGGTTACCTGAATGTATACAGGTCATCCCCCTCTTTCACCCACTGAGAGAATCCAGCATTTTGTGGAAGAGAGAATATGATGCTGGGGTAAACGTGGTGCCAGCTAGGAGTAGCATGAGTTTTTTGGAAAGTCCTCATTTAATTGGAAGTAGCATAGTTTTACTCTTTGGTGTTCTTATAGGACTTGATGAACTTGTAACCTGAGATCTGGCAACTGTCAGTGTGAAAAGCAAAGGGATGAACCGTTTCCATGCATGTTTTTTCATAGAATCATAGAACAGTTAGGGTTGGAAAGGACCTTAAGATTATCTAGTTCCAACCCCACTGTCATGGGCAGGGACACCTCACACTAAACCATATTACCCAAGGCTATGTCTAACCTGGCCTTGAACACCGCCAGCAATGGAGCATTCACAACTTCCCTGGGCAACCCATTCCAGTGCCTCACCACCCT
>JAOEHX010016609.1:0-12559 GCA_025448015.1 Bolborhynchus lineola | reverse complement strand
TATAATACCAGAAATAAAAGGGTTACATGTGAATTAAAGTAACACCTGGCATGAAAGACAACCTCCTTCACAAAATTATTCATCTTAACATCCTTTTGTAAGTTCTGAAGTGGAAACTGATGTTGATTTCTCATGTTAAATTTCAGTTGGTTAACAAAGACTGCATAGAAAATGCCCTGTTGTCACTTTGCCATACTGAGACTAAAACCAAATGACTGGAATGAATCCCAGACTCTGAACTCCAGAACCATTTATCCATCCACAACCACAAAAAGCCTGAGTTAAACTTCATCCTGTTTTTTGTTCTCCACTTTACACATTTGAACTTGGTGCTGCTAAGGCATTTGAAGTGGAAATGATGAATGCCAGAATTTTCATTCTTTTAAAGACCTTTTACTCGTTTCCTCCTCATTTTAGTTAAAGGCTGTACTCCAAAGTAGCAAAAATCACTCAGAAATACTCTGAAGCTGAAGGAGGTTGAAGTTCCTTATTGCCTTGGCCCTACTCTGCTACCCTGAAAATAATCTTTGGGCTGTCCGCACTGGCTTTGGGGGCATTACAGACCCTGGATCATCCTGGAGTGGTACCTGGGAATTTTCTGAGTGAAAGTTACCTGATCTGTGTCAAAACCATAGCAAGAAACATACTGAGAATCAAATATTTTGACTACATCAAGATAATGTTAAGCCCACACCCAGTTTGATTTATTAATGTGAATACAGCTGACACTGTGTACATTACCCCTTTCTTGCTTTCAACTTTCTATCTTCCAATAAAGTTAATATTTTTCTGAAGCCTCATACTATCCAGCTGTGTTTCTCCACTGTCTATCTACCTTTTGCCTCATAGTTGACCATCTCCCAACACTGCCAGCTTTATTTCCACCAGCATACATTTCAAGTGACTTTTGTACAGTGCAGTCTTTTCAGGGGTCAGCTGCATGGAACCAAAGGAAAACCAGTTTTCTCCTTCTTTGTTATTATGACAGTGGCAACTAGTTGATCAAGCTGTCCTTCCTCATATTTCAGTCTTGCCTGTCCAGAAATGTTAAGTCAGAGCATTGTTGTTAGAGAATTTTTAAGATTTTTTTTCTTAGTTTTGTGACTTCTGCCAATGAAAGCAATAGGAAGAGCTTCAGAACCTTAGATGGGGAATATAAACGTGCAACAACATTTTTTAAGGAAAAACAGTAATCTCACCACTGTAGTATGAACCAAAACCATAGACAATTTCACTGGGAGGTAAGAAAAAGAAAAGAAAAAAACCACAAAAAAACCCAAAAAAGCTTCATTAAAATCTACTGATGTTTCTATATGTAATCAATGTATTAAACTCCAATTTGCCTTATGAATTCCATGTGAAACTTGTTTACATCAAGCATCTCCCATTTGTCATCAGTTACAAATGATGTTACAGTAGTGAAAGTATGACATAAGTATATAATCTAAAAAAGCGACCTCTTGTCAACATCATCAGTGAAATGTAAGTCACCTGAGCAAAGTTTGCAGCACTTGTCATTCTGTATTTAGTAACAAGAATTTCCCTTTCTAGAATTTCACCTCCTTTTAGTTTGTTCCTGCACTTTTATTAAAGTTGCTAAATACTTTCTTGATCCTTGTCAAGTCCAGCCCAGCCCACATCCTCCTTATGTCTCATCAGATTATGGAGTCAGGACTTAATGTAATCATGCATAAATGTGTAGTCAAGAGTATGATACAGATTTGGTTCTTGTGGAGTGATATTGACATTTGTGCTCAAACAGGATAGGAGAAGCCACATATTGATATTAAAGAAATATCCAGTAATTTGTTTTGTAATATGCTCTACACCACTGAAGTAAATTTGCAGCTGAAATCTATGACATAAATCCTGATTAGGAAGTTCCTGACAGACATAACTTGAAAAATTTTAAAATACTGAATATAGTCAAACTCAAAACAGTTTGACTAATACTCATAGTCATGCAGTCAAATTAAAATTGTTGATGTTGAAAACATTGATATTTTTTAAAGGAACTGAATGAAAACTACATATGTGTCAAACAGAGGATGGACACATTCCAGTTTTTGGAACTCATAGCTGCTGTGCAGTGACCTCTCCACTATGATGAACTTCATCTGGAAGTTTGTATCCCAGAAAATTAGAAATGGAAAGAAAACAACTCAGAAAAATTAAGAAACTGAGAGAAAATGGAATTGAAGGGAAAGTTGCATCTTATAAAGAGCAAAAGCAGTGGCTATTTTTTAGGTTAGCAATCTACAACCAAAATGCATGGGGAAATGCCCGGCCTTGGATCTAGAAATTGATTCTGAGATTGCGAATGCTTTTTTAGAGCTGAAGCCAGTGTGATAAAGTGCTGCTCTTTCACCAGAAAGAATGTTTGCTTACTATTTCATCATCCCCTGGAGGCACAGAGAGAGAAAATAAGCACATCAGTTGTCATTATGACAGGATAAAAATGGAGCCATCATATTTCAATAACACAATGCAATGAGCAGCCCCATCGAGTGATGAATTATGGACTCTCTCTTTCACACTCAACTATAAGTTAATATTATCTCCCCAGGATAATTAGAGTGAAGTTCAATTACTGACCCTGAATTACAGTGTGGGCCAATCCATGGGTTCTGACACAGCGTTTTACACATTTATCTTTTCACCTAATGCGCTAAATCTGCATTGCTCCGGTGATTAATCATACTGGGTCCTATCTAGCGCACTATTCTTCTTGTATGGATTGGCTGGTCCCTGGAGTCCCCTTGAGCACAGTATGCGATGGTTTATTATGCTGTGGTTTTCTACCAATTTATGTTCTTCCTTGTGTTTTGAGATTGTGGTCACTTCTGATGTTTCCCAAAACCAGCTGATCATAAAAATACAAACACTTTCAGATAAGGAATTATCTACCTCCTTACCAACAAGGAGACAAATAACTCAGTGCTGTAAAACATACCTATAAAACTCCATCTGAAACAGATAGGTCCTGTTATTTCCATGTGTAAAGATGAAAGAAGAGAAATTCACAATATGGCTCTGGACGCATTGGTCAATTTCCTGAGTTATTTCTTTCCCTATTGAAGAACAAATCCCATTCTTGAGCTATTACTCAGAATAAGTTCCTTGCTGATTTTTCCCATATATTTTTAGGGGCATATAGAAGTGGCCTCAAATATCTCACTGTATAAAAAAAAGAAAAAAAAACTTTTACTTGGAAGGCAAATGGGAAAAATAAATCTCTAGATTCAGAACCCTTAGCACAGCTGATCACAACCATGTATTCATCAACCCAGTGTCTTGCTAATTATATATTGATGATTTGAGAAAGCTAGATAATTTCACCCCACTTAAGGAAAATCCTGTTTTACTTCATGAGCAGTCTCAGTTAAATGAAGGAGAAGGGATTATTAAAGAGTCAGAGGATCTGGATAATCAGCTATCTAAGGGACAGAGATTGAGGTCTTATGCTGGCAGGAATAAAAGAGAATGAGACCCTCTTTTATGTCACTATCCATAATACTTAAATCTCAGATTGCAGGGCATAGGGATAAGTTGTAATTCCCTTACCTCCAGGCCAGGGAAATGGGGAGCAAGGAGAAATGAGAGGCAGAGAACAATTTGTGCAAGTGACAACACATAACACACAGACCAAGATATTATCATAAACAGTAACTTTGGGCTACAGCAGAAAGCTACACATAGAAACAGAACAGAAGCAGGAAAAGTGTTAAACCTCAGAAGTATATCTGATTCCCACCTCTTCCCTGGGTATAACCTCCTTGGGTTATATAGCAATAATATGATGTCAATGAATAACTATGTTTGCTTTTAGTAAATATGTTATTTTTATTAATTGTGATTAATTTCAAATTATGTTACAACTAAATTTGTTACAGAAGTTAAAACATTGGCTCAGAAGTAGTTTCTAAACCTCCTCAAATCTTTTTTATTTAAATCATATCCAGATCAAATTTTATAGGTGTTTGTTTTCTGAATTGATCGCTCCAGTTCTAAATTTGTCTGAATCACAATTTTTAAAACTATAATTTATGTTAAAAAGCAATAACTGCCACTAAAGTGATTCTACACACAAAGGAAGAAAAATAATACATCTAATATCTAACAAATGATAGGTAAGAGAAGAACAGAAGAAATAAGGGTGGCAATATCTAATCTCCAGGAAAACGATGGAAAGCATCTGGAAATGAATAAAACTAGGGAGTGAATGAGGCACCCATTTACCTTTTCTGCTGTGCCTGAATTGTTTCTGATTGTGGCTGATCCATTTGAATTCCCTCATTAAACCTTTAAAATAATTTGCATACAAAAGTGTCAGAAATCAAATCTAACATTGTGACTAGTCTTAAATTTATAATAGAACCGTACAATTGCGTACTGATAAATTACACCTGCTGAAAGTTGGTGAGTTTTCCAAATTGGTATGATGGAACTTGCTAGCATGCTTTGAATTTCATACTGATTTATTTTGCATTTATTTGCCTTTCAGGGTCAAAGCAAAGTTATGAGCCTTGTGTCCATAAAACTGTAATCAAAGCAGCCATAAAGGTGGTGTGGACAAAGGAATATAGTTTTCATGTAAGCATAGTAACAGGCTGGCATGTGGCAGGCTTTTCGGAAGAAACTAGATACCTGCAATCCTCATCAATAGTAATTTTTAATTACTCTTGCAAAACAAAACAGCAGGAAACCTGACTTTTACAGCATGCTGGGTATCTCTCATGAGATTTGTAGTACTTGTACTAAAGCCCTGCACTTTGCCTTTTCCCATTTCATTAATATATATTAATAAATATGTCTATTAATATACAATATAAAAATGTACACACACAAAAAAAGTCATTCTTTTCCCTTTCTCTTTCCTTTTCTCTTTCCCTTTTCTTTACCTTTCCCTTTTTCATTTCCTTCACCCTTTCGTTTTCCCTTTCCCTATCTTTTCCACCTGAGACGAGCTGACATCATTACGCAAATGAGGTTTTAGTGATCCTCAGGTGGCCTCAGAGACTCTATAGAGAAATGGCTTAAAGCCAACATTCCCACGGTCCCTGCTTTGTACCAAGAGCAGGGCAGAATGGCAACAGAAACTCTCTCTAACAAAATGCAAACATGAGCCTCTTTCCACCTTCACGCTCTAATATAAGAGCGTACCTTCCTAATTGCCTGGAGAAGCATAACCAGAATAATATTACTATTTTAATTAGAGTTTTTGCATGAAACCAGTCCTTTATTCATGTGGGACAGCGAATGTTTTCCTGAAGTGCCATAAGGATCTGTACTGTACCGTACCGTATATCTCTGTCTGTCCTAAACTGTGCACTGGAAAGGCCTATAGTTGTCATACGTTTATTCAGCTACAAGTCATATCCTAAGCACAGATCAATCTAGATGATGAGCTTTATAGCACAGTTACAAGTAGAAATGATAATTTTTTAATCATTTGATATGATGCAGAGATTTCAGCAGATAATCCTTTTGAACTTGAATATTCTTTGCTTTCATGATGTCATGAGTTTCACTGTTGGTTCGGCTTTTTTTGAAACAAATATATACCTGGGAAAGATAATATTTTTTCTCCCATTCCACATGCTTTGCCTCCACTTTTCAGTCCGTTCAGGCCAGCATTCATTACTTTTTTAAACATACCACTGCCTTGAAAAGCAGTCCAGGATTAGGCTTTAGCTGTCTACAAGTTGAACTGATCAAGAGCTACATCATTAATTTCAACAGCCTGAAAAAAACGTAGCAAAGAGTATCTTCCTACTGAGCCAAGCTTACAGAGTTCTGTGTTGGCTCACCTGACAACACTGCTACTATTTTAGTATTTACTATTTTAGACTATAGAGGCACTGGTTCAAGTCAGGCAACTGTGATGTGAGGAGTAACACTGCAAACCCAGGCACAGGATGAGAGGGATTGCTAATTGGGTAAGTCTGGACACCATCTGGCAGTTGTAGCCTCTACCTAAACTCTCCAGATGCAGCTCTGAGCAGCTGTAAATAAAGTCTTTCAGCAGTCAAAGGTAATTTATATTAGATATTCTATTCTGCTAGTTAAAGTCCAGAGAATTTTGTGTGTCTGACAACCTTCTGTGAGCCAGAAGACAGAATCTGAGGAGGAGGCAGAAGATGGCAGTTAAAACTATACTGCAGTTGTTCTCAAGACACTTGAATCACTATGCCAGCAGTTCAGTCACATTTTCAACATGCACTTGTGAAAGCAGCTGTTGAACTCTGTCCAGCATGTGTTAGCATCTGAAAAACATACACAGCCCCTGTCTTGTCCTTCATGACGTTGATGCCATCTATTAAAAAAGACTGAAAAATCAGGATGTAAGTTCTGTTGCAGTGAATAGATAATACTATGAAAAGTAGCAGCGAACTGATCCCTTTCTAATGCTCTGTCTTAATTTTCTTCTATTATCTGCCTTACCATTTTGCCATATTTTTATATTCTTCTCGCAATTAATGTGGGTTTTTTTTCACACTGTACAGTAATCTTTCCATACATCTTCCTCTTCTTATTCTTTCTTCTGGGAATCCACTCACTGAGTTTTCTTTGTCTCTACCTTTTCTTTTTATTCTTTTTTTGCTTTCTCTTTTTTCCTGTGCCAAATTTTTATCTGCTTTAAAAAGCCTACCATCAAGAAGAAGCATTTTTTCTGCCACTTTATCTTTGAAACCAAATAAGCACTCTCCTAACATGCCCCAGTATCCACTTAAGAGTGTGGTGCCCACAAGCAAGACACAAACAAGCATGCCTCCTGGCCTCCTGGAAGTCACAATTCCTAAAGACTTTCTTACTCAGGAAGCAATCTACTGATATATTTATTTTTGTTCCCCATCTCTTTTTTTTTTTCCGTCACTTTACCACTATATGTGCACACTATGGAGAATGGACACACGCGCACAACTTGCATGATAGGAGGGAGAGGTTTTCTTTTTTTGCATATATTTTTCCCCTTGTGAAGGTGAAGAAACAAAAAAAAACTATTCCGGAGCTGAGTATGATGATGCTGTGAGAGTACAGAGGTGATCTTCAATATTCCATGATTTTCTACCTTATACAGGCCTTTGCCCACCCAAATCCATGTCAAGACTTCTGCTTTTCATTTATTTCATTTGTCTCTGTCTTTCAAGTACATATCGGTTGTATTCTTTCCTAAATCTCTAAAGCAGGTGTTCCTGTGTTGATTTTACTAAAAAAACAAACTCCTTCCCTGCCAACAAGAAGAACAGCATGTGCTATAGCTCTTTAACTGAGCTCAAATTCTATCTCATAAATGGTCCCAAGGGTTTCTTTCAGTTCCACTCAGGGCCACTTGCTCAGCACATTTCCTTACTGAATCAATAATATAATATCTGGGCAGGATGGCTTTTTTTTTTTTTTTTTTCTCTTTTCTTGTCTTTTTTTTCCCCCCCTTTTTTTTACCTTTTTCCCCTGCTCATACTTTGAATATAACCAGACACACTATTTCTCCATGCAGAGAAAATTTTTGCATGAAAGAAGACTGCTTTATTCTAAAAAAAAAATGTATTAAATTAAAAAAAAATAAAAAAAGAAAAAGAAAAAAGATTTTTATGTCCAATATTAAAATATGTGAGTGCATGGATAAAATATGTTGCTCCACATGAAGATTTGCAAATAACAATGCTGTCTTGCTGTCACTTTCACAAGTTGGCATTAAATAATTGGAGACATAGGTTTCTGTAGACTGGAAAGATTTTCTTCCAGTTTGGTAATCTAGTAATACTCTAAATACCTACAAGCTTAGTTCCAAAGAACATTGTGATATTCTTAATTTGGACTCGCCTGGCTCTACTGATGATAGGCATGAGAGGTGTTCTCTTTCTCTAGGAGTGATTAATCCCCAGGCACAATGCACTACATCACCTCTTAGAATGATGAAGGCTGTTCTACAGAAGGTTCTGAAATCTAATGCACAAGGGAAAGAATGCCTGAACTCTTTCCTATGCCCTTTAGATGGTAACCACAACTTTCAAGTAGAAAGGGATGCGTTTTCCTCAACAGCAGGTGCTACAGCTCTAGCTAGTCTTCTAGATTCTACTGCTAAACATGTTCTGGTCCTATTTAGTTAGAAGAGACCACATTAACATACATGTCAAATTCTAGTTTTTCAGTCAAGTGTTTTTCTCATTCACATACTCATACACCAACAAAAACCCCAAAACATCTCTCGATTATTTGCTGTCTTTTTCCAGTAATACAAAAATGCAGCTTTGTATGCCTGTACTTCCTAATGCAAGAGAGCATTTCTTTAAATATTTCTTTAAATTCCTGTTTTCTCATATTAGCTTTGTTAGTAGAGGAGTGTTTATATTCTTCTTTTTGATGATACTCCCTAGCACTTCAGTGAAATATGAGTAGTGAAATGTCTGATTTGTTAGAATCTTCTAAAATGTCCAGGGCATCATCAGTAAGTCATTGTAATAAAAGGCAACTTAAAAACTAAGAACGTACCTTCACTATCTATTTCTCCCTCAAACAATGGATACAAGCATATTCAGATTTTTTTTCAATTCAGCTCTGAAGCTGTCTCAGTCTGGAATCAATACTACAGATACTTCAGGAACACATTTTTTAAGGAACATTTATGTCATCATTGATTCTTTTGATTCTTTATAACCAAGAACCAGCCAATGCGTACTTGCTTACAATACTGTGTATTTATTGGCATTTATAGTACAGTATGTTTTATAGGGTTGGTTAATCCAGGAGAAAGGTTAGCCTGAACTGACAAGACTGAAAGAAGTATGGAAAAGAAGATCAGGTCCTGCATGATTTCAAAATATTTATTAATGATTGACTGAGCCGATGTAAAGTACAATCTAACGGACTCAGATGAGTTAAGTTATCATACAGTTTTCCTCAGGCTCTTCTTGGATAGTTCAAAACTGCTGCTAGTTTATATTAAATCATATGTTACAGAAATTCAGTGGCTGAACTATTTGCTTAGAATCCACTTCATTTTCTTACAGCTGAAAATCTGAACCCCAAATTGATGAACATTATGGGAAATTATTTCTGTGCTTCCTTTGAAAATAAATACCACAAAGCATCCAATTTACCATCAATTATGATACAGTAAAGATTATCCGTGAAATTAACCTAAACAATCAGTCATCCTTTGATATTATATCAGTAGCTGACTGGCATTGTCACATTTCAGAAAATTGAATTCAGCTTTATGAAACATATGTTTAAAAGTTGTACCCTTTCAATAATTATGCTATAACATCCTTATTTTATGCAAAGCTAACTAGATATTGTCATATTAAAATAGCAAATCCAATTCATTGCTTATGAAACACATGTTTAAAAAAATAAAAGGCACACTTTAATTATTTCAAGAGTGTTCAGACTGGCTCACCAGCCTACTGAATATTGCATTTGTTTAAAACTCAATCATGCAAAATGAAGACTCGATTTGAAAAATTTTAATAAAGATAACCAGACTATCATTATATCATTTGAATGCTAATCGGTGCTTTCATTCAGTGGAGGGAGCAGCGATAGTGTCAACTTTGCTGGAGGCTCTTTATTTTGCAATAAAAACATTTACATTCTAATGATTTTATTAAAGCATAGTAGCTGTCAGCATCCCCAGATGACTCCCTGGCAAACTGTATCAGTTATCAACTCATATTGCCTTTATCAAAACCACCCAGTGGTGAGTCTAGGCCTGCCACAATGAGATGTCTATTGCTCGGAGAGCTGGTATTTAATCATTTCTTCTACAGTATTGTTCTGCTTACAGTGCATAAATAAGTGCTTCAAATAACCCCAGAGTGCTACTGACAATGAAACAAAGTATCAGTCCTATTTATCTTTCCCACATTCTTCAGAAGCCTTCTTCACTTCTTTTTTTCCCCTTTTTTATTATTTTGTTGTTCTTGCAGGCACTTTTTTATTCACTCTAACCTATCATCATTCAACAGCTCTGAATTTCTTCATGATGAGCAGTAGGACTCACAGATAGAGTCAAGAAAGGTGATTTTTTTTTTTGTGCTAGGAAGTGATATAATGAATACTGTAAACAACTGGATTAGAAGTGATATGTGGACTCTGAAGCAATGTTGACCTTAAGAGAAAAACCCAGTGGTAAGAAAGAAAAAAACAAAACCAAACCCCAAGATCACCATTTTATGTCTTAAAACAGAAGGAATGTTCCTTATGTAGAGAGAGAAGGGGGGAAAAAAGATGGGAGCGGTAAGCACAAGATTGTAAAACTCGTGGGCAGACCTTGTCAACTTTCTGCTAAGGGACACTGTATATTAACAGATGCATGCCATACATTGTCAGATATTTCTTTTCCTGACTAAGCAATGCTGATCTAAGGACAGCTCTCTTAATGGTGATAAAAGTGTGTCAGCCCTCAGCACATATATATGTCTGTTTCGAAAAGAAATTCTTTCTCTGTCTTTCATTCATTTTGTCTTTCACTGAGAAAGCCAGCATAGATAATAGTGCTCTAAGGACTCCTTTTTCAGCTGAGCCAACTAAAAACATTTTATCTCACTGTATAAAATGTGTCTTACTTTAGTGGTAGTGAAGCTCTCTCTTTGGATTGTAGCTAAATAATTGCTTGGAATAATTTTTAAAACCTTCAGTAGAGATTAGCTGTAAATGTTTGCTTTGTTTTGGTGTCAGCCCAGCTCACTCTGACAGATGGCAGAGTGACAGTGCACTAGGTGGGGGCTTTTGAGTTCAGTGTCCTAACATCTGACTTTCTGCTTAAATTGCTGAACATCAGCTCTGATCCACGGGGACATTTTCCTTGCATGTCATCACATCCTTTTGGTTTATGGCAGCTGTCCATCTACCCAGTCATATTATTATCCATTCTCCAGTAAAGTGTTTAGTATCAACATTAGAATGCACCATATGAATCAATAACATATTGTTGTAATTACATTTCTCAGGCTGGAAAATCAAATACTGTTTGCGGTATTTGCCTGAATTGGCATAAATATGCAAAGTCTTTTGCTCAGCTGGTCTACTGGTAACAGATCTATTTTAAATCTAGATCCAGATTTTGGTTCTGACTCTGCTTCTGATTTGCTCTGAAGCCTTGGGCAAATCACATTGCTTCCATCTGTAAAAGCAGATGATAACAGATCAAAGGCACCATCTTGGACTGGTGTGTGTAATAGCAACCTAAAATGAGGTCAGATTTTGAAAAGACACATAGAGACAGACAAGGAAAGAAAATCATCATTGCTACTTGCTGAGCAAAGGATGGATACATCTAAACTTGATAATGAGTGCGTTTGGAAGCATTATCCAGGCTGAGAATAAGTTGTGCCAGAAGGAAGTGTGATTTTGGCTTCCACACTTGTTCCTTCTAACCTTATTCCACTTCAACGTCCTTTTATGAGGTTTTAAAACCTGAAGAGGATTTTCAAAATTTGAAATATTCTGTTTCTGTTCCTAATGTTTTCCTGTCTTAATACTGCTGAAAGTTTCCTTTTCTTTATCTAAAAAAAGACCATTTAGGTCAACAGCATACACCGGTATTCAGTGAAGAGAGAAAAACAATTGGGTCCTTTCAAATGTACTTCATATTTTTTCTCACCTAATCTTGGTATGAGGCTCAGGACTTCTATTTGACCCTGTCTTGCTCATTTTATACCAAAGTGCTATTGACCTCACCTCTTTGATATATCAATGTTGACAAACACGCAGCCTGACAAACCAGGTCCTGCTACAGAGTCTTTCAGATATAGCAGAGGTACTTCAAACACCCTTCAAGCTGCTGTTCAGATGAAGGTGCTGACAGAACATCTTTAATTTTTTTTGTAAGGTTGCAAGCATAACACCATTTTAGAAATAAATCCCACCAAAACAGAATTGTAATTTTATCAAAATGCATTTATTATTGTTTTGCCAGGTACAGCTCTGAAATATTATTTCAGCTGTAGCTTTACAAAGAAATGCATTTGTCAATATTGAAAATAATTGGTTTCATAATGTTGGGTGAAAGTTGACTGAGGATGCATTACCAAGCAAAACACCATTTTTATACAAATATCATTCCTTTTATAATTATCTTTTTTTATAAAAATACCCACTATTTATTTTCAATACATACACACATTTTTTGACTGAAGAAAAAGGCATATTATCTAGGTATTTGTTGGTTTCTTAGGCTAGAAAACCTGCTGATTTCAGTTACTTAAAACAAAGAGATTAAAGAGATGGAATCACATAAAGGTGATCTGCAATTTAATTTTCTTATGTATATGGTCTTTGTTGAGGAACTTATGTTTTGTGGTTTGTATCTTTAAAAAATGAGACTCATGAAATCATTTGTGAAAAGAACATGCCTGTGTCTTGGTTTAAACTCAGTCAGCCGTGCAGCCTCTCTCTCACTCCCCCTCTTTCCTCCCCCCTGCTCCAGGAGGGATGGAGAGGAGAATCAGAAGAATGTAACTCCCACAGGCTGAGAAAAGAACAGTCCAGTAACTAAGGTATAACACAAACCACTGCTGCTACCACCAATAATAATAATGACAAGGGAAATAAC
>JAOEHX010016608.1:0-12173 GCA_025448015.1 Bolborhynchus lineola | reverse complement strand
CCACAACAAACCACAGCAGGTTCCACTTCACAGAAGCAGGCATTCATAAAAGCTTCTAAAATTCATAGAGCAGGCACTTCTGTGGGTAAAATGTGATCGAAACACTGTTTGATAGGCTCATCTTCATGCACTACACACCTATCAATTTAGTTGGCCTCCCTCCATCTGATGAAATAATTACATTGAAAGCATGATAATGTGCTGGTTTAAGCCTGCAATTGCTGATGGCTTATTATTTTTTCTGCTTCAACTTAGAAAGGAGCAAAGAATGTGAAACCAGAATGCATGAACCTCTGGTCCCACTGACAAAAAGTCTAACTTACCAGCTTTCCTCTAACAGCATGATTGGAATATCTGAAAAGGAAGAACAAATGTGTCTTGGAAACAAAAAATGATCGCCTGATTTTGCCCTGTGCAGACAGCTCATTTGAAGTGTAAAGTGGTTTTTTGGTGTGTGCCAGAGGAACTTGGGCTGTCCCTGGACAGCTGCTTAGTTCTCTTGTTCCATACCTGGTTGTCTGACAGATTTTATGAATACTGGACTTTTCAACGTCTATATCTGCTTCATCTAGGCAGCTCCACCGTCTTGCAGCATGGCATTCAGAGCTCTGCAATACACCCGTTGCGCTGTGTGGCCAAAGTTCATTTGTCTTAAGTTGACTTATCTACCAGGCAGGATTTACTCCATTTGGATTAGCTGGCCCTTTCTGTTAGACTTTCTTGTCCTTAAAACTGTAAATCTATTTTAAAAAAGTTTAATGAGAGAGCTCTCTATCTTTCAACATAATTATACTGTATAT
Organism: Bolborhynchus lineola; assembly: GCA_025448015.1. NCBI lineage: Eukaryota > Metazoa > Chordata > Aves > Psittaciformes > Psittacidae > Bolborhynchus > Bolborhynchus lineola. The sequence goes on along the minus strand of JAOEHX010016608.1, from coordinate 11,373 downwards.
TCCAAGAATTGTGGTGAGACAAATTCACCCTTGTGTGTTTATAATCCATGTTACATTGTTGGTCAATACGTTTTCTACTTCGTAACTTCCAAAGCCCTGGAGATACTTGATCATGTTCAAAACAACATCAAAGTTGGCCATTTACAGCAGGATGAACTCTTTGTTTAGACATTTTAATTATATTCCAACTCTAAGTACCAGTCATTTTTAATGTCTTTGAATGCATGAAGTGGTCAGCATCAGTCTCTATGGGAGGAGAATAAGATAAACATTACAACATTTCTAGCAGTTGCACACTAAAGAAGAGCAATAGTTCTTAAGTTCAGAGTGGGACAGTGGGAGGTTTTTTCCTTCCGTTCTTCTTTCTTTGGTGATGAACATGTGTCTTATGCCACAGGGCACAAATGGGAACTGCACTGAGCGAGTCTGTCTTTAGTGAAGGGGATGTTTAAGAAACAAAACCTTCAGGCCCAGTTCTGTGTAAATGCTCTGAGTGAGCTCATTGAAGCAGCTTTTGGCTAGATAAAGGCACCTCAGACTATACAACCCTTTAGTTTTCTCCTTTGGTTCATAGATGTCAGATCATGTTTCTTTGATGTTTGTTTTCTAGTTCTCTCCATCTCTGATATTATCAGCTGAGAATGATGGAATTTGTTCATGGTCAAGCAAGGGACTTAGGCAGTGGGAGTTTAATTAGAATTAGAACAGACAATAGCACTATTGTGCTTTGGGTTGTATTATTGTAGAGCATTAAAGTCCCAGTAAATGGCATGTCCTTTGGTTAAATGCAGATATTTCCAGAACAAAAAATTCTTGGCTGCCAGAACCATTAGTTCATGGACAGGCTAACTTAATAAAGCAGTCAAAGTCATTGTTTACCTAACTATATTCTGAAAGTACAGTCTCTAAATTCCCTTCAGCTCAAAAGCCGATGTTATTTTCTAATTTTAACAAACACCCCACCAGGCTTGGTTCTGTACAAACACAAAGCAGACAGATGGTCCCTGCCCTGGAGAGTTTGACTCCGAGATCTTACATTCTGCGGCTGACTGTGTTTCAGTGATTTGGACATAAGCACTGCCAGGTCAAAAAATTGCGTTAGCTTCTCCTTCGCCCAGCTTTTTTCACGTCTGCAACATTCAGTGGAGATTTCCAATTTTGACTTTTTTTTTTTCACTATTCTTTCACAACCCAGTACTACTTTATGAACTTTCTCAGAGTTGAACAGTGAATTCTCTGAAAGCTCTATCAGTCTAGGAACTGGAGAGAAAAAAGGGAAAGCAGAAGAAACAGGGAAAGATTAGGGAAGAGAGTGGGGAAAAAGAAATCTTTGTACTTCACTGCGATTTTCCTAGATATTTTCTAAAATCCTGTTTTGTTCTCTGAAAATTGACACAGAATTATTTTTTTTTTAATTATTTATATTGAAAATGCTCTAGTGGATTTTTTTCTGGGAACTACTGTGTTTTTTCTTTTTTTTTTTTTTTTCTTTTTGATTTTTTTCTATCTTTCTTTTTATCTGTTGAGGTGTACCAGGATTAGTCTAATGTGTCTCTTTCCAGCAGACACCACCAAGTCCTGCTTTCCTGCTCACTTAGGCTGTAAAGTACCAAACTGCGGAAGGTACTTCCTATACTCATGCATAAGTGTCTGAATTAAATGCACATTGTCATTTCATTAGGACAGAGGCTGCATCATTTGCTTTGTATGTTTGTACCACACCCAAACGCGTGGGATTCATTAAAGCCAGGATTGCATCTGTCAGACTTTTTGTTTATCAGCTTGTTGCTGCTTTTAAGTTCTGTGTCTCCTCTACCTTCCCTATTTTCTGCCTGTTTCTCCAGTGCTGCCCCTTTTTCTGAGTGCTTAGTCTTCCTCTGCACCTGCCACACTTTTCTGCTCTCCTAATATCCATGCTTCCCTTGGCTCATCTATCCCTCAAAGCCAAGTTTATGCCCTGCTTCACCTTCCCATCTTTCCTTCCAGCTTCTCCATGCTACAGATCTCCCTGCGCTGTGGCAGCTTCCCCAGGGAGCAGCATGATGCATGGTGAAGTCATCAGCGCTTGTACACACCGATAATACAGCATTAAGCGTAAAGGATGTCAGATTAAAGGTTATGCAATGAATTCAATTAAACTGACTGTAGGAAGCTGGGGAGGCAGTAGTTCAATTTATTATCCCAACCGTCAGTTATTTTACCTCCTTAGCCATCTTAAAGAGAAAAAGCTAAACCCTAGAAACATCCCTAACTGACAGTGCAAACATTCTCATGAAAGTACAATAAAATCCTTAGCACGTAAATAGGACTTATACCTTCTAAGCAATGGACTTGACAGTCCTTAATCCTGTTGATTTAAGGCATTCTCTGAATTCTTTTCCCAGTTCTGTAAGAATGTCTGAAAAGTGGGACAGGAGATTTTTGTCAAAAATGGTACGTAAGCATCAAATCCATTTTGCAGCTTCAAGATGTAGGTTGCTCTGGAAGTAAATGGAGGGTTTTTTGAAGATAAGAGGAAACACCTTAGATGCAATTACATGTAAGAGAAATAACCTCAAAGTCAACTGACTTTCTAAGTCCCAAACAGTATGTCAACTTTTGGCCCCCTCATGCTGTAGCTGACCATATGATTTAGTGTGAATATAATTGCATTTATAGATGTTAAGGTCAGAAAGGACTATCCCATCTGAATTCCTGCATGTAGAGGTCAGCAAATTTTCTCCTGACACCCCAATGACTTCCAGTAAAGATAGGGATTTTAAGACATACTGGGGAGAGAAAAAACAAGGAATTAAAATACAGATGCAATGTATCTCCTTTGCTGTGATCTAAGTGCTATTTTTTTAGAAAAAGAAATGCTAAGCAGATAATTTTGGTTTGTAATGGGCTAAATATGTTCATGTATCCTTTCCATGTGATGATGTTGATGCACAAAAACCACGTCTTTTTCTAGAGAGGTATTTTAAGTGGGCCTCTTCCCTATTTTCTTACATATTTTTAACAAAAAAAGGGAAATAGTGTACTTCTCTGGTCATTGCAGCCTTCCTGGCTGCCTGCTCTGAGCAGCCACTCCGTTCTACGTAAATGCCAGCCATTTGGTAGTGTTATAAGGTGCTGGAGGTGTCTTAAATTCAGAGATTAAGACACTTAAATGCCAGTGTCTGCATGACTGTCTAAACTCCATTACAGGTACCATGCAGATCTATTCAATAATGTCAGTTATGCCTAGAGAATCCAAGATAACTTTCAAGCTAATATAGGTCCTTTAATTTTAGGTAATCTGCAAGTTGAATCCCACCCCTAGTATCCTACCACCATCTGGTGACAGTTCCTAGTAACCAGGCACAAATGTCCTGGAGGAGCTTTGAGATTTTTGCCCTTGTTTCCACCCCACTGTACCCACATGTGGCTCTGGGCATTTGTCCTGTCTGTGTCAGGTGCCCCATTTAGAGAGCAACAGGGGAGCTGTGGCTCTGGGAACAGCTTCCCCATCACATCAGGGTTAAGGAGATGGAAAAAGCTAAGTTTTTACCAATTTCAAGCTCTTAATCAGCCATGGAGTCTTTTCCACCTCTAGTATTCCAGGTCACTAATTATTTCTGCCCTCACTAGTGAGTGAGGTGGCCACCTCCTCCAGCCTGTTCCTCACAGGAGTGAAAAGGCACTTTGCTTCCCACTTCAGAAAAGGTGTAGCAGCACAAGTGACATTGCCAGGAGATCAAGAACAGCGTGGTATTAGTAGCACAACTCCCTGTTCGTGGAGAAGAAAGGAAACAAAGGAACAGATTGGTCTTGAAGCAATTTCAGTGTTATTTTATAGCTCCCCAGAGTGTGACAGGCTTTTTCCAGATATGAAACACTCAGTTTTCACAATTATTTCCCATATGGTCCTAACTAAACATCATTACAGCACATAGTTTGGCAGCTCAGAGAACATTTCCTTGTGTTTGAAGACCTGGGAATCAGCTTGTCCTAGTTGTGCTGCAGATGCTGGTCCTCAGCCTGGTCCTCAGCCAGCCTACCTGCACACAATCATCTTGAAGGCCAAAAAGGGCTTGATTGAAATCACGATTCATCAGTGCACAGGTTGGAGGGAAGTAGCTGTTATTTCAGCTCCTTACTCTAAGGAGTTACCAGCTCAACTGAACTTGTAGGGAAAAAATAATCCCCTAATAAGTTTTTTTTGGCTGGTAGACACTTGGCTTTATTCTTTTCTCATGTGAATTGGATTTTTCTTTATGGAAAGTCCCGACATTGCTATCAATATTACTTTTAAAGTATTTTACATATCTGAGAGGCTCATTAAAAATCAGTACAGTTTAACAATCTTTCTAATATAAAACCCAATACATTTCAGATACCATCTAGAACTAGGCAGTGGCTTCCCTCAATGATGTTAGGCATATAATTAAACTGAATGAAAATATTAGTTTTAGAAAAAAATTTTGTGGCAGTTCTGCCACTTTGCTAAGGATAAAAATTTCCGAGAAGATCAAAAGTATTTATCGTACTTTCATCTGCTTTTGAGTGATGCCTTTCTTCTTGATGGGCTCTTGATGCGCTTGTTCGTTAGGGTGTAGGAAAGTGTTACTCCCAAAGTGATAGCTGTGTTCTGATTTTTATGTTTTTTTTTTAGTGCACCTTCCTCTAGTTTATTTCTCAAAGTGATAACTCTGAAATAAACCCTAAAGTGAGCTATACCCTTTGCACTGCTAGAGGTGGTGCATATTATTGTGACATCCCTTTATACAGATATTGATTTATGAGATACCAACAACTTCCATATTCCTAATGCAGTGGAATAATGCAGAAAACACTGAAATTATTCTGGACCCTACCAGTTACAAATGGTGCAAGTTTGCTGCCTGCTTCCACCCAAGTGGTAGCTTTTCATCCCAGAAGTCCCACAGATGAAATAAGGCACTGCTCAGGAGAAGATGGTCATGTACAGGCAGCAGCCATTGACAGTAGGACTGTAAACATAAATCAATCCATTGGCTGGGAAATGTACATTTTCTTTCATTCTTTCCAGAAGCTTACTTTTTCTCCCCATGTTACTGGAAAAGGAAATGTATCTTTCCTTTTGTGTACTTGATCTCCTCGATTAAGCCAACAGATGAAGGCACCAAGTCACTTGTTCTGAGGCAAGACAAGAATAAGTGGCTTTTAAAATAACCCCTGATTCTGAGGCCCAGTGGGAGGTACTGAAGGTAATTTTTTTCAGAAGTAACAAACTCAGTTAAAATAATGGGATACAGTATCAAAGATGCCTATTTTTCAAAAACGTAGGCACTGACTCTGCTGTTTCTGTCAGGAGACTTTAATGACTACAGATGTGATTGTAAAGGATAAGCTTCAGGACACTGGAATTTATGTGACCATGTCTCATTGCAAGTGATATAGTGACATTTCTTGGGCGCATCTCCAGACAAAGCAGAGAGACAGAGCAGCAATGTCATTTCAACCAGATAAAATGTGTTCTATATACAGATGTTTCAAGAACAACCACATCTGAATCATGTAAAAAATGAAATTCAGAATAAACTCACTATTCTGTGGGTAGATATGATCTTTCCTGAGAGTCTTTCAATAGGCCTTTTGATGAAGCTTTCTCTTTTAAGGTGCACGATCAGTGAGCTTTTATTCCATGAATTTTCCTTGACCACTGAGGTTACCACGTTACTTGTTACTTTATGGGTGTAAAGCAGTGTTTATTGAAACCCCATTGAAACTGGGCATTCTTTAAGAAAGCCCAGTTCTCTTCCTCAGTTACAGGGCAAACATATCAAGGAGGTTTATTTTGTTTACTTTTCTGTAAGGATTAAGAAAAAGCAGTAGTTTCCAAAGTTACGTATCACTGATAAACCATGCCTCTTTAAAAAATCCCTATCAACAACTTTAATCTGACAGAGATTTTATGGTGAACCATATAGCATTACCTGTCAGACCATTTACATGTTTCAGATTATAGTTTGAGGGTCACTTACATAGCTCTTTATATAGTAAATAATAATTTTTCAACTTGTTCAAAGAAAACAATACAGCTGATACCCAAAAGGCAAGAAGTACAGCTCACTATACAAATACAAAGCCAGGGCAACACAAAATTATGCTATGACATACCTTTTTTGGTGCCTTGGTCAGTGAATCCTGCCCTTGTTCTCCCACTTGTGCTTCACAGAGAAGCTACACTGAAAATTTGAGGGCAAAAGTTTTGGTTTTACTCCACGCAGTAAAGAACACTTGGCTGCAGCTCCAGGAGTGCTGAAAAAGATTTGTTGGGTTTTGTTAACAGCAAACATGTAAGTTTGATATTAGCACACCTCAATATCACAGGATATTTAAACAATGTAAGGAAATAGAAAAAGCTATCTTCAGAAAAGCAGCCCCTTCACAGGACACAGCTGGAGCTCTACTTGTACCTCATGGTTTGTTGGAGGCAATCAAAACAAACCCTCAGGATGGGATCTGAACTGTAGATATCTAAACATGAGCCAGCCCACTGAGTTCCCATGATAGTGGAGGTTGTTGATTAAGCTACTGGGGTCAGAAGAATTCAGATCACCCTAAGATAGAAATCTATATCTCATCAATTGGACTGTGCCCAAGACTCCATTAGCTGCATTGACTGGATCTCAATGGTCTGTAGTGGGAACTCAGAGACATGGCTTGCATGACCACACTTGGGCAGCAGTCTGTGAGCCCAGTCCCACTGTAAATGCTGTGTAATGCACTCTACTTTATTTGGTTATAGCATGCATGAGACTCTGCGTATGCTTTGTGGAGGTTGTCATAGTGGAAGTGGTAAGTTTTAACAGAAAATAAATAAGGCATTTGGTCCAAAACATGCCTGTGAGAGATTTGGGTACTGTATGATAATTACACTTGCTGTTTCCATATAAAATTCATCAAAAGGGAAACAGTTAATGAACTAGTTGTCCCAGTTCAGGGTTTATTTAAAGTTCATGACTGAGAATCGGAAGAGGCTAGAACAGATACTGCTCTTCCCCCCACTCCTCTGTTGTCTCACAGCCATCTATACATTGAGTAGGAATTCAGTGCTTTCTCTTAGCTCACTTGTTTCAGGTTTTCTTCAAAGCCCTTGCAGCTTGGCACAGCACTTCCAAATGAGAGATGCAGTGCTATTTTAAGTTAAAGAAATAAATGTGACAGCAACCTCAGAATGTCTCTAATCACAACTCTGCCTGGGGATATGAGACAGAAAAGCCTTATTCGTGCCCCGTTTGGTAGAGTATTAAATACTGATTAGACCCCAGTGAAAGTAACAGGTATAAGAGAGAAAATAAGATATCCCTGTTTTGAACAGTGCTTCCTTTCGTCACAGTGGGTAATTTAACCTGGTTAGGATCTACTTTTCTAGCTATAGAAATGTCTGCAGATGATTGAGAATTATTAACTCCACAGCATGACTGAACACTTCTGTATCTCCTACCCTCTGTTAATCACAGTTCCGCTCTTCCTCAGAAACCCTGTTTCTTCATCCTTTCCTTTTATTTTTTTTCTTTTTCTCTTTTACAAGCAAGAGGTCATTGCCATTCCATTGCTCAGTGCACCACATCCTTATGGTTGCCTCTCATACTTTTCATTGAGAGGCTTGGAGGGCTTTTGGTGAGAGAGGAAACTCCTTAAGTTGAATTGGTAAGCGGCAACTGGCTTTCTGCTGTGTCTTAGACTTTCTTCTGTCTCTCTTGAGATCTCAGTTCTGCCTGAAGAATAAGTGAATGAGAAATTCAAAGGTAGTGCAAGATGCTTTTCAAGCCATGCTTAATTAAAAAATGTAAAACAAGAAAAGAATGAACCTTTTGTCTTTCTCAGTTCCTTTATAAAAGGCCAGATTTTAATTTAAGTTTAACCTCTGTCTCATTTTTACTGACACATTTAGGCAATCCATTAAGACTACATCTACTGACAATTAAGGAAAGTTCAGCAGGAACAGATTGTGCTCTGGGCTTCTCAACAGTTGCTGATAATGATGTTATAATGAAAGAACTGCTCAAAATCCAGAATATGTGTTTACATAGGGTATGAAGAAAGGATACAGTGAAGATAAAGGTTTGGGTTGCAGGAGGCATTTGTTCTGCAGCTATCTTTGGGAAGTAATTTTATTCCATGTCCCTCTGTTCTTTTCTAGTCCTCTTCATGGATTTATTTTTCTTTATTTAATGGTAGTACTTAATGGCAAGCAATGCCTTCTGATAAATACTTACATGACAACAAGTCCACAAAGCTCTAATTTCAGAAAGGGATGTGGGCAAAATTATAAGGATCATTAGTTACCTTTTCTGTAAGTAAGTGCATTTTTTTGGGTGAGTAGCTTTTTCATAGAACTATCAGTATGATAAATAATAGCACCTTTGCATATTAAAAAATTTGAAGAGCAAGAGAAGTCTCTGCCCTGGAGCACCTGAAGGGTGCCGTAGATGATGCAAGACCGTACTAGATTTGCACTACTATTTCTACTTTTTTTTTTTAGGTTCTGTTGACTCAAGTGAAAATACAGCAACACATCCTGAACTCAGTTCAGTTCAAAACCAGCAGCTTTTTCTGTGATACTGATGGTGATACTGAGCCCCCTCATCCCAAATTCAGTGCAGCCCTGCAATGAAGTGAACAGTGAGTCTAGCGAGATGAATGGATTTCAGAAACTCTGAGGACTCTGATGTTGGATGCTTTTTTTTCAGTATTTCTGACTCAGGGAACTTGAAATCTAATGGCCAAAATGCTTAAGCGAATTTAAGAATCACTGTGAGTATCAAAGACTGTCGATTTGCGTGTGACCATTATGAAAAAGAGTTTGACTTTATACTTTCTAGGTTGTTCAGCTGTTTGGTCTGCTTTCAGGGCTGTGATTGTTCTTTTCAGCCTTTGAGTATTGAGGTCAGCAAGGGACCAAGCTGTTTCTAGTTGTCCTTGAAATGCAAGAAAAAGGAGGTTTTGCGATGTGACATTGGCATGCTCCTTCCTTTCTCATCTGTTGTTTCTTTTGAAAGGGGAAATAAAGCAAAATGTTCAGTTAAAATATAATATTTAAACGTGGGGTTGTCTTCTTTGAATGTGAGGTAGGCATTTGAATTTTTAGAGCCTCTGAGGCAGTTTTGAAGGCAGGAAACAAATGTAAGCGGTTTTGTGTCACACTAGTAGGTGGTATTTATGTAAATGTTTGAATTTCTAGGTGCTTTGGAATTCAAGGAATGCACTTTTGAGGTGCAGAATCTACTTTTACACCTTGATAGATAGTATCTGATCCTGTTCTGAGGTGTTGCATCCCTTGTTTTAATCAGGGAGTGGCTGTAGGATCCTGTTAGAGAGTATGTACTGGGGAGGAGCCAAAGTGGATCTTCTCAGCAAGGGAAGGTGAACCAGGAGCTGGGGAGCCAGTGGGCCTAATAAGGCAGGACAGAGCAAGGAGCAAGGTGTGCAGAGCTGGTCCAGGTCTCCAGGGAAGTCTGTAGGACAAGATAGGTCCACAGTCAAGCCAGAATTCAAATCAGCAGATTAGCACCAATGAGGGTCTTGGCTCAGATGTAGCAGCACCCAGGCAAGGACCCAGGGTAGGGCTGGAGTACAGGCAACAGCTGAGTGAAGGGCTCAGCCCCCATTGGTGCTTTTCCCAGCACACCTCACACAGGTCCACGCTCAGCAGCCTGAAAACTCGGTTATAGTTGCACTGCATCCCAGCTGGCCTGGAGCAAGGGCAGCCAAACGCTTGGAGGCAGGATGAGGTTTTTTCAGAGGCTGTTGGTGCCCCTGGGGTCTGGACCCACTGGAATCTGGTACTGAGGGGACTGGGGAGGGGAACCTGCCTTTCCCTTGCTGCATTTTCCCTGCATGCCTCCCAGTTACTTTCAGGACTGCCTGTGCCTGACATCCCCACTGCACAATGCTGGATTTTATAAATGCTCCTGAAGTGTCTTTTGCAGTGTCCCTTCTCATCTATGATTTGGGCCTTGAGCACTGCAGCAACATCCCCAGTCTGTTAAATTAAAGTAGGGATGATGTACTAGCAGATACCATGGAGAATTTAAGGAGAGAGACGCAAATCACTCCTGTACTCTCTGTACAGAAGATAATCTTTTCAGTATCTTCACCTTTTTGCTCTAATGGATGAGTCAGAGATGATAATATGTCCTCTGTGGTCAAGCCAGCCACATGAGTTTGTTGAAGGATGTTGTCTTACGTGGAGAGTATGCATTAAGTCAAGGGAAGTTTTCAGGTCTCGTGTTGTGCAGTTTTGGTGTCAGTCTGAAAGGCCTTTGCTTTCTTGTATGTATGTTCAGTATTCACATTCAGCTGAAAGGTAGACTGTTGCTTTGCTGTGCTACTCTGGAAAAACAACCTTCAGCTCCAAATGCAAACGCTTGATAAGAGAAAAAAAAAAACTATAAGTATCATATAAAATATGATACTCATTTTTATTAGACACTACACAATGCGATTTGTATATGTATTTAAAATATTCAGGAGAACTCAGTTTTACTCCCAACTTCTGCCGAAACACTGTGCAGCTATGAAGGAAAGGTGACAGTGTACTACTCCAGTATCTTTGAATGCCTTGCTGTATCTTCATGAGACACTTGGAGAACAACCTGGAAGAACAGATGGCACAAAACACCATATAGCATCCTTATTCTGATGTAGCAGGAGTATCAATCTGATCTCTCCCTCCAGGACTACTCTGGTATCTCATGAGAGCTGAATGGATGGGCTCGCAGAGAGATATGATGTGTCATGATTGCCACTGCTGTGATTCTAGAGATACTCTGGAGAGTCTGCTGACACCATCTGAGATTACTTGATGTTCCCTGTTCTCTGGCATATCAGACTAATCAGTTTCTACTTTTATAAGAATGCAGAAAGTTCAGTAACTCTGTCTCTATTTGTCTTATTTGTTGAGAGGAAGCTGTTGGAAGTAGGCTGCTTTAAGTTACAGAGGATTCCAGGGTGCAAAGCTACTGAAGGGTCATGTATTTGCGGGTGAGAAGGAAAGTAGAGATTTATATGAGTAGGTTAAAGAGCAGTGTCCCAGTAAGTTTGCTCTTATGAATGCAGAATGAATGTTCAGAGCTGTGTTGCATGGTGTAGATGAACAGTGGTGTGTCATGGCTGAAGCCAGCTCAGAGGGCTGGGGTGATCAGGCTTGCACTGTTCTCTGACTGAAGAACTATATCAGAAATGCAGACTCATTCAGTGATGAGCCTATTACAAAAACAATTTGTTCACTGCAAAATGAAAACCTTTTCTTCTTTGCTTTGATAGGGAGAAATGAGAGGTAACATTAAACGGAAGTTATTGTTAAGAACTTAAGTAGGAGCTCCTTCCTTGAAGTTTTCAATGTTGCCTTTGGAGAGCGGG
>JAOEHX010016605.1:13049-25350 GCA_025448015.1 Bolborhynchus lineola | reverse complement strand
AACTGTTCTTATCTCAACCTGTGGGAGTTGCATTCTTTGGATTCTCCATGTAGCAAACTGCGTGGCTGATTTACGGCATAAACCACGACATGATGTCATGATAAGAGTATGCCATATGTTCAGAATTCTGACTGAGGACTTGGATTCCTAAAGAATTATCTAACTCCAGTTCAACTTGAGAAAGGAAGAAATCAAGACAGAAAGAAAGGAAGGCTGAAAGAAGGGAGAATGGATGAATTCCTGGGCTGAAGTCTGTGTATTTTAATACATACACACAAAACCATGTACCACTGTAAAAATGTTTTATGCCACACTTCTAAAAATCTAAAAATATTTGAACTATCTTTTTATTTTCAATACATATATTTACCCTTACACCAGGGGACAGGAATCCTAACATAAGTGACACCAGGCATTTTTGTGAGGAGGGAAGCTGAGTGGGAGAGGAAGAAGTGAGGAGGGCTAACTGAAAAGTAAAATGACTCTTTTTTGTATCTTCTATACTTGACAGCGAAGACTTGGAACCTGGTTATGAGACAACTTCTTGCCTGGGAAGGGTGATACGCAGGGAGCTAGCTGCAGCACTTTGATATCTATTGCATTTTCATATAGTTTATAGTTACTATTATTGATGCTCTTAAGCCACTAATATCCTTAGTGCATTATGTTTGTAACTTAGCAATGCTGACTTGATCTAACCAGCTGTCCTGGTTCTGCTGCTCCCAAAAAGTCCAAGGCAGAGAGCTATCCATTTCATGCCAGTCCTGCCAGCTTTGTGCCCCTAGAGGAAATATCAAACTGGTAGCACCAAAGTTCTGGCACAAAGTAGGGAATTTCTCTCTAGGGGACTTCAGGGACTGTTCATTATTGTCTGTAACTTTAACAAAACATTTTTTCCACAGATCTTGTAAAACTGATTGGATACAGTTTTGGTGTTCCTCCCTAAAGAGTACACCTATTGGTGACATGGAAAGGTGGAAAGCAGACTAATACCACCAAAAAATAAAGTGAATTTGGAAATGAATTTGAAATTTGAAAATAGAAACACTTTCACTGCACTTTCTTTTCTTTATTTATTTTGTAGTCAAAGAGAAGTTGCCAGGGAACACACTCTGCCAGGGACCCTACATGGATCCACTCTGACTCCTTTTGGCAACAAACACAAAACCTTTGTATAAAAGGCCTTGCTACTGCAAGCACTGTCACTGACTTCAACCTTCAAATTTCAAGCCATTTTTCTCCTCTTTCTCCATCAAATAAATGGACCAGAGGAAAAAAAAAAAATCTCAAACCAAAACCTTCTTAAGGTACAGCTCTTATGTTTAAATTGGGAAAACCCAGACTCTTATATCCAGTATCTTTCAGCTGTTCATTTTACATGGAAGATGGTTGGCTACTGCTGGGATAGTGATACTGGGAATTTTTTTTTGACACTTGTGTTCTTTTTGTTCCATTCTTTTCTACTGACTACAAATGTCTATGCAGAAACTACTAGAATATGAATTCTGAAATTACCCACTGCAGTTAGGTGCAAAAAGCAAGTTCTCAAAAATCTGATATAGAAGTCAGATATCTGTGCTTTCTTCTGATACAATTGTCATTTCTGTAAGTGCTGGATAATAACATAATGAAGACATTGACATTAGGTATAATACTCCAGTGGCCAAATTACTTCAGAATTTTGTCTTGTATAAAAGGCTTGAATTTTGGTCAATGGAGGTAGGCTGTTCTTACAAAATAAAAACCACATATTTTTGCATATGTCTAGTAATACTCACTCCACTGCAGCATTAGAGCTAGTTTTCACTTCTGTATAAACAAGCAGTGTTGACAATGGAGAAATAAAGCTAGGTCACCCAGGAAATGGGTTAATTCAGTATTGCATTTTTATCAGTTTATTTTGACAGAGATCCTTTAAAAAGTATTTGAACTCCTCTCTGTTGGGTATCTGCCAGAAAAGAAAGGAAATTATTGTAAAACAAATCCCTCAAGCTGAGATGAATCCTTTCTGCTTTTTGATACAGCTGTAATCCTGTAATTCTGCACAAACTGCATTATAATAGTAATAATGCAAAATACTCAAAATATATCACATTTGATTTCTTTAATTTGATAGAAAATGATGGCTTTAGATGCATGATTCTATCAATCATAAGAAACATCTAAGTGTGTGGCAAGATTAACCCAGGGAGCAATGACAAGTACTTGCAAACTGACGTTGGCTTCCATGTCAAAGAATGTATTCATCATTTTTTGCATGTACCCAGAGCCAAAGTCAATAAGTAGAGCTCCATGCAGTGGCTACTGATGTTCTTTAGTGGTTATGGAGTTAAATGAGTTCAGTAGATATAGGGTCATTCCTGTTGTACAGGTCCTAGTGTGTGAGACTTGTATGCTCCAAGGTTCAATTTGAGAACTTCACTGAGATTTATTTAGTAATAGTATTCTCTTATTTGAATGAGTATACTGTCTTTTCCAGAAAAGCTTGGAGCTGCAACCTAACCAAATGATGTTAATCAAGAAGTCTCCCTACCCTGCCTATGGCTGAACTCTAATAAGGAAGAGAGAGCTGAGGACTGGAGATAAAACTGCATATTGGATGAGCTTCATCTGATGGGACCAAGAAGGATTTCATCAGCAAACTCCCAAAGCATGTCTTTGCTGCAGTGATAGCTTCTTATAGAATCAAAATCAGTGAAGTTTTGAGTGTTTCCAATTTGGAGTTTTATGCCACCACAGCTAAGTACCTGGGGTTATCTGAGAAGTTCTGGAGCAGACTAGGAACAAATATTGTTCTGCAGATATACCCTTAAATGTGACTGGCTACTTGTATGGCAAGAGGTAAGTGCACACCATTTCCTCTATCTTCTTTCTCTACTCTCTTCCTAACCTCTCACACCCAGGTATCTTTTGAAAAGAAAGCCTGGGGTTCAGGCATGGGTCACCCAGACCAAGGTGAGTAATATAGTAACACAGCCCACATCTCACCAAATTTGCACTTTTGGAGCAGTTGATAGAACAAATGGAAGATACTATGAATTTAATCAAGCTTATGTTTTGATAGAACATTAAAAATGGTATCTGTTGGTCAGGTTTGGTTTATTTTCTGCTTGAATATTTCATGTACCTAAAAATGATATAAAGAAGCAAAAATCTTGATGAGAAAAGGCAAGCATTGTAGTAATGACCATAAACAGATGATTGCTTTATTGCTTTGTTTGTTTAAATATCTGTATCTTCTCGCTGATGCCACAATCAATTTTCATTTAGTTCTTTTAATACATTACTTTTTTATACAGATTTATCTTTAATATTCAAACTTAGTATCTGTATAGTGTAAAATGTCTGCCTTTGTGCAAGTATGTAGCGGAAAATTGGAGTGCTGCTGTGTTTTATACCTAATTGAAAATAAATATGTAAAGCTGCCAGTTGTACTGTCTTTTGCCTGATGAAAGGTCATTCATAATCTTTTTTTACAGTTAATGGAATGCGCCATTGTGATTATACAGACACCTGAATGCCTTCAGAAAGTTTGAAAACTAAACAATTGTATGCAAGATAACAGGGAAAAATAATTTCCTTTGGAGAATGACCTTTCAAAAGTGACTGGTCCACATCTTTTCAGTGATGCCAACATGTCAGCTCCACATTGTGTACAAACCTCTCTTTCTTTAGCATATGCAAATATCTTAGCTAAAATGGTAAAATAATGCAACATATTCTAATTTTTTTTTTCACAGATGTTCATCAGATAATAGCTTTTAAGGATCTTTGAATACAGAGCACTGTATGTGCTGTCACCTTAGCCAGTTGATATTGTTTACAAAATGTCAGCATTTCCTCTTTTCTGAAAAGAACAGATGATAATGTCTTCTGAAGAAGGGAACCTCAGGCCAAGTCTCAACTTACACCATCACCAGTGACCTCTGTTGTCTTATTCACAGTGGCATCAGTAATAAAAGGTAATTGTTACATACAAGGGAAAAGAGGTACTACAATGTCAAGATAAAAAAGATAATCTCATACTAGATCTATTAGAATTTTATAGTAAAAGATTGTGCCATATTTTTCAGTACAGTTTCTTCAGAAATCCTCACATTCAATTATGTTCAAATTATAAATCAGAATAAAACCTGAGATATGCAACCTTAGGGCCTTTCCTCCAGATGAATGATTTGTGGTCACTAAAGCTTACAGTTAGCAAGCATAAAATATGAAAGAATAATACCTAAGAAAGTATTCATAAATCCTCTTAAAGACTACTCAGTGCAGACTCTTCCTTCCCATTTTATAAATACTTTTTACAACGTACTGTTATTTTCAGAATATAGCCAGCTTCTCAGAAGTCTTTGCGTATGGCAAAAAGACAATACGAAAAAAATACCCAGATTTCTATGCAGAAAAGCATTTAACTCATGGATAGAAATCTCTGCTTTTTGGCCTTATATGCCTGCAAAATCAAGTGTCACCCTTGTAGAGGTAATGAAGTCACAATGAAGAAAAATGCATATTGAGCCATTGAAACACAAGCATTGACACACTGACAAGCTCTGTGTTTCTTCATTAATTCAAAACCACATAAATGCACACATTGCATTAAAATAACACTGTCCTGTAAGTAATGCTTTGTACATTGCCTGTTGTGATATCCCAGGCATTAGGTGATCGTGGAGTTGCACGGCATTGACCTAGACCTTGACCAAATGTGTCTTCTAAAAATATATTGTGGTTCCACACACTTAAGATTTTTATGCAGGGAAACTAGCTTATATTATCCAAATTTTAATCAGCTGCTAGGTTCCAGATGATCCATAGGACTGCTTTTAGTTTTTATTATGGCATATAATTGTCTAGGACTTTTTAAACTGATGCATTATGTTAATCTAGAATACTGCAGTCTCTCATCTTGGCAACATCTCTTCAGTATTTGAAATCCTGTCTTAGATTCTGAAATAGAAGACAAAGTATTCTATGTCATACCTCACATCCCTATTATGTTACTTATCAGTCATATTCCTATACGAAAATCCATCTGCTTGCTTTCTGGTTTGATAAAATTATCTATTTACTTGGTTCCTTTTGTATACCAATTCTTTTGTCCATCTATTTCTTATAGCAGCAGCAGCTCTTTTCTTTTGTTAGTAACATGGAAGTATTTTTGAAACTTCTACATTTTTTAATGTATTTAATTGTATGTTCATCTACCCGTTCAAATTTATTTCAGTAACTTTCAAGCTCCCTATTGAAGCCCCAAATGAATAGTTGTCATAATATTTGACTTCCTGTGATTCTAGTCTCAACACCTACAGGGACAAACGTACATCCTAATAATATATTATAATTGGTCCCTTTGCACAATTAATAAGTCAAGTCTTATCAATCAGTGAATCCCTGTTTGTGTAACAAGCGCTGCAGATAATATACAGAGAAAAGTCTCTAAGAAAGAAGCTCTGAAGCCAAGTAAGGAGAATGTCTTATGATTTGAGATTTTTCCTCATGACTTTAGAGGGAAGATCCCATTCACAGAACTCCATTTGAACACAAGGTGATCAGGTAAGTTATACTAGAAGCAAACAACTATTAGGGCTGATCAGAAACAAAAGAGTAGATTTGGAAGCTTATGCTACCTAGCTACTCTGTATAGTAAGTAATCAGTGAAAGTGGCAGTCATAATTATCTTGGAAAACCTCTCACTACAGCAGATCCAGGATGCCTGCTTCCAAGATAAGAGTGCGGCTGTGGCTCCAGCTTTTCTTGATGAGGTGCATTCTGTGGAAGGCCATTGCAATGGGTTGTAATACACATCCATCTCGAGGTACTTGAAGATGACCCAGGTTTAAGTTAAATAGCAGACATGTGAAGGAGAGGTGGGCAGCTTTATTATTCCCCTTGCCACCTGCAGTGCAGTTCTGAGGTGCCCCTCACCTGGACAAAGAGGGTGAGGGGGGACTGTTGGTGCTGCCTTACAAGGTGGAGAGAGCAGGGACTCATTCAAGGGAAGTTTCCCTCCCTCCATTTCCACCACTCAGATGTAGAGAAGTGGTTCATGCGCACCAAATATAGGGAGGATTCTTCCCTTCTAGCTTACTTCCAGGATAACACATTCAAGAGGCATCAAAGACCACCTCATTTGTTCTCAGTGCTGAATATCTGGTCATTAGTTGCAGAAATTGCCCTTTGTTAGGTACCCCCTGAGAAAAATCCCATAAAGATAATAATTAAATAAGTCAAGTGAGGCTTGGAATGACTGTATTAATTAGGTGAGCAGAATCTTCCAAGATGATTGTAGAAATGGTAGCAATGCAACTGCCTTTTTTACTTACTCCCTGAGGTTTCACATCTGAAGATGATGTACTTCTGAAAGTTGTCACTGCTGAAGGTTTTTTCTGACAAGATTTTGTGTTACAGCATTCAGCAGTCAGGCTGGAACTGGATCATAGCATTTCTAAGGGTTAAATAGTTGAGGATAGCTTTTGGGGAGGAGTGAGGAACACAAGCAAAACCAAAAGTATTATGCCAAAGCCAACAAATCACATATCCAGTTTTTCTGTTTTGTTTTCTGTCATCTGTATTGCCAAGAACATTAAGCAAGACAGCCACTTAAGGAATGATAGATAAGCATGCCAATGTCAAATAAAATGGATTTCTGAACATATATGTATAGAGGACAAGTTAAACGAACAACGTGAAAAACCATGAATGCATCAAAAGTGTCATAGAAACAGGCTGAACTTGAATCTCTAGACTCCTAGCCTAATACATTAGAAATTTACCATCTGTATATTTAATACTCAGCTCTCAAGAGTTAGAGAAACTTGTGAGTTAAATATCTGCAGCAATTTATGTTTCAAACTTAGATTACTGACATAGAAAAGCAACTGCATATCAACAATAAATTCTTACCTAGTTTTTAAGGAACAAAGTAAGGTGATTTAAATTCCCTAATATATACTATATCATTAAGCAGGACTGATTGTTCAATTAAAGATACAGATTTTTCCAGTGCATTAGAGAGTTAATTTGATCACACAAATAGATATGCTACATACTTATGGGAGCTAATAATGCGTTAGCTAAAATATTTATGGAGTTAAATGATTCCATCAATTGTACTGTAGTTCACAGAGATTGTTTTGTTTTAATATTAATATGGACAAACTATGCCAGAGATGCTAAAAATGTTGAACTTCAAACACATTTCTCTATCATTCTGACTTATATAAGTGCTTTTTTGTTTAGGGCATGTTCAGCGAAAGATAAAAGGAAAAGCTTCTTGATATATCTTAAGGTGATAGATTAACAAAGTGAAGACCTATATAGAAATAGGTCACAAACTATCAATCATTTGCATATAGCACATATTTTAATTTAGGTTTCCGTAAAATGCTGTTTGCAGTAACTTTACACAGAAGTAGTTGAGTGTAAAATAGCTTTAGGACAAGAAAGCTGAAATAATACCTTTTCTGGCACAGTTTTCTTTGAAAGAAGTGTTTATCACTTTAAATCAAAATGAATTCATTTCTTACAAATCATATAGTGAATGTAAATCTATTCCTCTAACATGTGATCATCCCACACATACTTCAGTTTGCCATTCTTCTCTTTCTTTTTGCAGGTGCTGTTAAAAAAATGCAAGAGCCTTCACTTGCCAAGATGCATGTGTACTTAGCTATTTACAGCTTCAAATGAGAAAATAAGCCTTCTTAGAATTCTGAAAACGTTGAATTTGTTTCTCCCAGCTGGAGAGTGGGGTTTGCTTCATTTCTACAAATATGTCTATGTCAGAATGTTCTTCAGCTTGATGCCAGGAAACTGTACTGTGTGTTATGGAGTTCAATGCGGGGAAAGACTGACTCTGCCTTCAGCAATGGTGCATCCACCTGATGACTGAAATAGATGTGGTGGGGTTTGAATATGGTTATTCCTTTGGAGTGAAAAGGTTGGTTAAGCAGTGAGTTTTGAGATATTTTCATAGCTTTTTTTTTTGTAAGTGTATCCCCAATAGTAGTATATGAAAGGTAACTTTTCCTGTGAAATATTTCTGCACTATACTCCTAGGGTTGCTATTTGTATACATATGAGTTTGAGACAATTATGCATAGAGAAAAAGAGAATTTTTAAAATAATTTGGGTATTGGGCTGTTGTTTTTAGAATGTGATGCATGTGTGCCCCTATAAAAATGATATTCGGAAACCCAGGATGTATTAAGGAAGCTGACTGTCTCTCAAAGTGTCCACCTTTATTCCTATTTCTTTCTTTCTAGTATGCAAATATCTTCATAGGGAGTCATGAGGAAAGCCAAAAATTGCATAGTTACAATTACTTTTCTCATCATCAGCTACTGGCATTCTTTATCCCACTCTATACCGATACATATTTCCATTACTTTAGTTTGCGTTTTTTAAAAGCTTACCTTTCATCAGTCCTCTGGTTTATGAGATAGGCTTTGTTCTTAAGCTGACAATTTGAAGAGTTATATGTTTACCTGTGCTGATATGAGATAAATAAATTAACATGGGAAGCTGTGATCTAATCTCTTTCATTAAAGCCATTTTGGTATAATCTTCCATGTTTGTTTCTTGCAGGTTTTCTATACTATAAGAACATTTTAAAATTCTCAGTCTGAACTCATGTGAAATACATGTTGTATCTTTTAAGAGCTTTTAGATAATGACATGTAAACTTAGTGGGCTCAACTTCTCTGTACCAATTTTAATAAATCTCTGACTACAATAATAATAAATACAATATTTCAATAACATTTTATGAAATAATCCTCATTTTCAACTACAGAAAGATCTAAGTAATCTTAAAAAATATGTTGGCTATTTAACAGTAAAAAGCATATCTGATAACTAGACATAATTACATACACGGATAATAACTCTTTTCATAATTTTTTTTTCCTTCTACGAGCACGCTTTTTCTTTAATTTCTCCTGTGATTCTGCCTCCACTGGGTCTCTGCATATAAACCTAAGAACTGAGATAACAGATGTACATTATGGTATTGCAAGAATGCAGTTCCACCTACTATTAGTGTGCCTAAGACCAAGTCTAATGCCTACAAAGTGAAGGAGGCCCTTGTTGTTGGAGAGCTGCAAATGGAACAGACAGTACACTTTCTGCATGCTCTTAATAATTAACTTTTCATATGTGTGAGATCATAGGCATGCCATACTCTATCAACAGTGCCATATTATTCCTAACCAACAGCAATCATCAGGTGTTTCTGAAATTTTGATGACAAAACCTGGCATCTGATGGTCTTTCTCTACACAATGTCAATTAGAAAATTATGTATCTTTCATGTGTTTAGTAATCAGAAGGAGCATTAGTCTATTTAAGTCTTCCTCCAGCTTTTTAAATCCTAAACTGACAAACTGATTATTACCTGATATCTTTCCAAGTGGAATTATGCAACACTGTGATTCAATCCCACAACAATCATTCAGCAGAATGAACATTAGTATATTTAAGTCTCTCTCCAACTTTTTAAATCCCGAACTGTCAAACTGATTATTACCTGATGATTTTTCCGAGTGGAATTATGTGAGACTGTGATTCAACCCCACAACTGACCACTGCCAAATGGGAAGGCTACAGGAACAGTTGTTCCACCTCCTTGCTTTTTCATGTGGTGTGGTTCTGTCCCTTCTTAGGCTTTACTGAAGATCATCCCTGAAAAGACTGATTGTGCTAACCCAGCAGAAAACCATCTGAAATAGTCTCATGGAGAGACCTGATGTATGTTACAGCTAAAGCAAGGTAAACAGAGACAGCATGCAGCAGGGAGCAGTGACAAGGTGTTAGATTGGCTCAAGCTGTCTTGTGTAACTCTGTTTTTGAAAGTGAAGAGACAGAGCTTTTGCAGCTTGGGTGTGAAAAGCAATGTTAGTTCTGGTTGGTGTGTTTGGTTTTGTTTGAGTTTTGCTGGTTTTGGTTGGAGTTTTTTTGTTGTTTTTTTTTTTGGAGGTAGTGTTTTGATTTGATTTTTTTAACTGCATATTAGTGCTAGTAGCTGCCCTCCATTCAGAAAACATACTTCAGGTTTAAAACCATTCAGTGATCCTGGAATTTGGTTGGAAAGAGCTACTAAAATGTTAAGTAGTTTGTGGGGTTTTTTAATGTGATTTTACAACTCCCATTGTGATTTAACCCAAGTTGGCCAAAGCTTTAAGAAACATATATCTAGTTCTCATGCCGTACCACTATAAAATGAATTACCAAATATCAAAGTGTTGCTAAACATTTTTTTATATTATTTAACAGAAAATTAAGTAGATATTTAACCCTTCTGAACAGGGAACACCATCTATTAGTAATGGAGTAATAATGGATTATGTACTGCTTTCCCCTGCCTAATGCTTCTTTGCTTTCAGTGAATCTATGATTTTCAAGTTCCAGCAAAGTATTACCCTCTGATTCCTCTTTACTTCCCATTCAAGGCCCCATTGGTACAAGCATCCTGATGTGTACCTACTCTATCATTTGGTCTTTGAAATCTCTCCCTGAGCATCTCTCTCCAGGTTGTCTTGCTATCAATTTAGGCACACGTAGGGATACATGAGGAGTAGCTGTCAACAAAATTAAAATCATGAACTCAGTATCTATCACATGCACATTGAAATAGTTTGAACTTTATGCACAACTGTCATTTCATACTGATGGTCATTATGTGCACTTAAAATTTGTATGTAAAAACCTAATTTCTATGCAACATCAGAATTTTCGTGTCTATTTTTATATTCCTGATGAAATGAAAATATAAAAAATTTATTTGGGGGGGAGGAGGGAAGTTTTAAATTAAAGGGGGTAAAAACTCCCATAAGTAGAAATTTCCTAATTTTCTTCCTCCTTCTTCGCATCTTTCACCCTAAACTAACTATATTGTATTTTGAATAGCTTTGAAATTTACTGTGGACGATTCTTTATGCCATTTTTGAAGGATGTATTTGGTTTGTGTGGCAAGGTTTTGGTAGTGGAGAGCTACAGGTGTGTCTTCTGAGAAGACCTTCTAGAATCTTCCCATGTCTGACAGAGCCAATGCCAGATGGATCCAAGACTGACCCTCTGCTGGCCAAGGCTGAACTCATCAGCGATGGTGGCAACGCCTCTGGGACAACAGTTTTAAGAAGTGGTGGCAACTGCGCAACAGCAACAGCAGTCAGAGAGAGAAGTGAAACTGTATGAGAGAAACAGCTCTGTAGATACCAAGGTCAGTGCAAAAGGAGGGCAAGAGGTGCTCCAGTGCCAGAGCAGAGACTCCGCTGCAGCCCATAGGGAAGGACTCACTTTGCAGAAGTTCATGGTGGACTGTCTCCTGTGGTAGGGATCCCACACTGGAGTAAGGGAAGAGTGTGAGGAGTCCTCCCCTGGGTAGGAAGAAGCAGCAGAGACAATGTGTGATCAACTGAACACAATCCCCAATCCCTGTTCCCCTGTGCCACTTGGGAGAAGAGATAAAGAAAACTGTGAATGAAGTTGAGACTGGGAAGAAGGGAAGGATGGTGGGAAGATGACTGAAGATTTCTTTATATATTCTAATTATCCTACTTTGATTTGATTGGTAATAAATTTAACTGATTTCCTCAAGTGCAGTCTGTTTTGCCCATGATGTTAACTGGTGAGTGATCTCTCCGTGTCCTTATCTCAACCCGTGAGCTTTTTGTCATATTTTCTCTCCACTGTCCAGCTGAGGAGGTGGAGTGATAGAGTGGCTTTTGTGGGCACCTGTGGTCCAGCCAGGGTCAATCCACTACAAAGAAAAAGAAATTTCACTGGGAAAATCATAGAATAGTTATGGTTGGATAGGACCTTAAGATAATCAAGTTCCAACCCCCCTGCCATGGGCAGGGTCACCTCACACTAAACCATGTCACACAAGGCTCTGTCCAACCTGGCCTTGAACGCTGCCAAGGGTGGCGCATTCATGACTTCCTTGGGCAACTCGTTCCAGTACCTCACCCCCCTTTCAGTAAAGAACTTCTTCCTTATATCCAATCTAAACTTCCCCTGTTGAAGTTTGAACCCATTTCCTCTTTTTCTATCACCACAGTCCCTAATGAAGAGTCCCTCCCCAGCATCCCTATAGGCCCCCTTCAGATATTGGAAGGTTGCAATGAGGTCTCCACGCAGCCTTCTCTTCTCCAGGCTGAACACCCCCAACTTTCTCAGCCTGTTTTCATACGGGAGGTGTTCCAGTCCTCTAATCTTCCTTGTGGCCCTCCTCTGGACTTGTTCTAACAATTGCATGTCCTTTTTATGTTGAGGACACCAGAACTGCACACAATACTCCAAG